>VWYP01023767.1:389308-439057 GCA_013400435.1 Pycnonotus jocosus | reverse complement strand
GCTTAGTAATTGTGTAGAGTTTTTTGTTGTTTGTTTGGGGAGTTTTGTTATTTTTGTCTTTTTTGGCTTGCTGCTGTGGGCAAGAACAAAAAGAACCATCTTATAGAGACATCTGACATGAGAAATTTGGCAGAGGAAAGGATGTTCATTATCCCTGGGCTTAGGAGGATGCTGCTTTTATAAGACGAGAAAAGTGGTCCATGTACACAGGGCCAATATAACACAATCCCACCCCACTCAGGTCTCTTTTCCTTCATGGCTAATACAGGTGAGGATGGACAATGGGGAAAGAATAAGGAGCATCTTTATCCTGATGCCAGGTCCGCCTTTTGCTGTTCAAGCTCTGCTTTTTCACTGCCCTGTGTATCTTCATTCCAGACCCAAACTCTTGCAGTGAACAGGCTCCAGGAAGAATTTCTGGATGGTGAAGTTGTCCTTGTGGTTACTGTGGCAAGGTGACCAAGAGGCTGACTCAAACAGGGCCAGCTTGAGCATCAGTGAGTGCTTGAGCAGGCTGGGACACACATTTCTCTTGCCTAGAAGATGGATAATGGCTCTGCCAAGCTTTTCAATGTGATAGCTTATCAAGCGTTTATAACTGCTTGATTATCTGTACATTCCACTGCTCTTTGACATGAAGACATCCTCTTGTGAGCTGTCCTCAAAATCCTTCTCTGCTTCTCCAGGAAAGTGAAAAGCCATCATCCACTCTTTACACTAACATGATTTTGTGTTCTTCCCAGGGAAAACAGCCATCATTTCAGCCTATCACCTAGCTTGCACAGTCTCTAGCTTGCTCCATTTTTTGTTTAAAGACTTATTATCTTCAAAAATAGAAATCAAGGTCCAGCTTTTCTGATTTATACACTCCACGCTATCACCTGGTCCTGAATCCACAGTGATTCTGTGTAGTTATTTTCCATCTCTTCCAGTGGGTGTTTCATGCATGGATAGTATGAACTGACTCAGCCTTGTAATGATGTGTTTGCTGGCAGTGTGTTATTTAGCTGCTAGTTATCTGTGTACTGTGGAGAAATTCAGGCAAGATTTGTTACTTGGTAAACAGGAAAGCAGGGTGGGAACCAAAGTCTTTTTATGCCTGTCAACTCCTTCAGGTTTTTTCTTCAACAAATATCTTCTGTTTAAGAAAACAGTGTCTGACATGACAAAAATGGGAACAAAATGATCATGGATTTTCAGCTTGGACAAGAAATTGCATACTGCTTTTATTTCAAATTCTGGATTTGAATATTATCTTGTCTGGAAAGGTTTGATGAGGTTTTACTGCCAAATATCAGCATGTTCTTATCAACCGCACACCCTGTCTCCTGATCACCGTGGAAAAATGGATCATTCAGGCCTCTGTTTTATGTTCAAAAAGGCAGTTTATAACTTGAGCAAGTTAGCCTGAAATAAAGAATTATGGCTTGGATGTCTGTCTCCTCATCTGCATGAATTTACAACATCTATTTGAACTGGCACTGATTTATAGTCTTTAAAGTGGCATAGGGTATTTAATTGAAGAGGAATGACAATATGCAAGGAATAACAGGCTGTGAAAGGAATGAGGTTACATAGCTAGATGTTTTCTTTTTCTTTGTAATTTGCCTTTGAGCCTAAGTTAAATTTCCTTTTCTGTGTATATAAGATAAGCAGTAGTTATTGGTCTTGTTTAAAATGATTTCTTGATTTCATTAAGGGTCCAAATCATTCTGGAAAAAGAGAGGCTCAGACCCAGTGCAGAAGTCACACTGTGCCTAGACTGTTGATCTGTAACGATGCATCTTCTTCAGACTCATGGACTCCTCCCATCTGCCTCAAACTCAGGGATTCCTCTCTTGGTTTCCAGATCTCCTGGCTATTCTGATTTCTTCTCTTTATTTTTCCTTTCTTTTTATAAAAACGTTTTCCACTGTTGTATCATCTGAGGATGTCCACTCTCTGTTGGGTGGATGTAGGTCCCATCCATGCATCCAGAGAAAGTGTGCTGTGAATTTTCTGTTTCCCATGAGTTGGGTATTGAGGCACAGCTGTAACCAAGAGGTAAGTTACTAGGCTGTTTCTAAGCAGGGAGAAAGGGGAAGGTAAAGAAAGGACACTCTTGTTTAACAAATTATTCTGAAGCTTTTCCTCATCATCGTAATTATTAGTTCCTCGCTATTTCCTTCTATAAGTAATCATGAAGAAGAACAGCCATAAATTATAACTTAATTTGCCCCAATTAATGTTGAATGATCAGTGCAGTTTGCAGAATTGAGTGATTCAACTGCACTAATGGATTGTGGTGAAAATGAGTTTCTGGCATGTTATATAATGCTCTGTTATTGTCTTTAGCTCAGCCCATGAGATGCTAGAAAATCTCATGTTTGTGCTTGCTTGGAAGCTGGAGTCTGTCTCAGATTGCCAAGCAAATTACTTGGGTTTTCTGCTCAGTGCTGTTACCGGTAACCCTGACAAAGTCCAAACCAGGAAATGGCTGGATTTCTTATTCAAGAGTTATCTTTATGGCAAAAAACCCAGTATGAACTCATTACAGATAAGTGTAGTTGCTATATCCATCTCTAAGATCATGGTCCCATGTATTAATTTTCAAGACTACCAATTTCCCAATGGCTTGAGTGAGATCTGCAAAAGCCATTGATAAGAGTTTATTTCCTGTTATGGGACTAGACTCTGTTTCCAATTACCATCCTACAGCTTTATGTGCAACAGGTCATTGAGTATTTAGAAAACAAGATTTAAAAAAACCTGTATAAAATGTACTTCTTTTAACTTGTGCCACATTATTTTTTCTTTTGACTTTTAATCATGCAATTTAGCAGGATAATATTTTAATTTAAAAGTGAGTCTTCCTGTCTCCCTATCTCTTTTTTAAAAATTCATTGTCCTTATTTTCACGTATTATCTGTTTGTTCTTACTCCATTTCACTTTCCTGTGGAAAGGCCTGGCAGTTCTGAGCTATCACACAATCTTTTTCTTTTAGGAAAGTCCTAGATATTGCATTAAGTTCGTATAAATTCCAGTTGGGTTAAAGGAAGATCATAGGATAGTTATATTACCCTGTTTTCAATGAATAATATGTATCTGTGATTTGAATAAATGCGTATTCAGCCTGAAGAAATGATAAGCATTGTCTCCCACATGACACCAGTTCTCCAACAGGAAGCTTCTATAAAGAGATTTGGCTCCAGCCTGGAGAGATTGGAGATGAGCACATCTCTTTATGACTTCTTGACTGCCTTTCAGCACAAGTCCCCTCATAACAAGATCCAGGTCTTGGCCTAAAAAAGGCCTTGGAAAGGCCTTGGAATTTGGCCTTCTATGCCAGAAGAACATGTGGCTGGGACCCACTGTAATGGAGATGCATCTGAGACCTTGGATGTATCTCCTGTCTGGAGGAATAGATTTGACTTGCAGCTACAAGTCCTGTGTGATATCTGGTTTCCCTCACAGGACAGCAGGATGAAGGGCAAAGATTGTGGGTGAGGGTCTGCAGTGAGGCAGAGTCCCCATGCAGGTTTAAAGGAGAGCTGCTTTATTGTAAAAACTGGGCATTTTAAAGCAGTTAGCCCATTACCAGTTATATATTTTTAGAGCATAACAAACATAATTCAACCAACCACTATACACCACAGTGTGAACACCTGATGGCTATATACCTTGTTTTTCTACCCTTAATTCAGCTGAGTCACTTTCTCATAGTTCTTTTCTACTTAGCCAAGTAACAGGCCTGCGCCATGATTTTACAAGGCTTTCCTTTTGTTAGGTTTTACCTATAAGCAACAAAAGATAACCTAGCATCATATAACATTTCTGTCCATTGATGTTTTTTCCTTATTTTTGGTATGCATTTCTTTTTAATTTCTTTTGCCACATTATTGGTTGGTTGACCCAATTTAAAATCACAGACTCCATCAAACCAAGTATTCTAGAGTAGGAAGCTGTGCTGCCTCTGATGAGTCTTCTCTTTGGCTTTTGGTCCAGATGTGATTCTCTGGCTGGAAGACGGGGAGCAGGGGGAGTCTTTCTGAAGCTCTCTGGTTTTTAGCCACATGTGAAAACACTGCTGACTGCCAGCTCCCCCTCCATGTCCTGCTTAGCACCTCCCATGGAACCATATGGGATAAGCATTTTAAGTGAGAGGTAATTGGGCATCTGGTTCACCTAACAAACTGATTACTCCAGATTTCAGTGTGTATGTTTTCCTATTGAGGACCAAATGTTCACCCTCATTTCACTGAACATGCCACACTGAGTTGGGGCATATACCTTAAAAGTTGAAAATTATGGGTTTGGTGACGAAGTGTTCCTGCTTTGCAAAAACCATTTTTACAGAAGACTTGTGCTTGTTGCCCCACACTGCAGTTCCTTTCTGCAACTGTGTTGTCAGCCTTCAGGCTCATAGATCACAGAATCACTAGGTTGGAAGAGAGCTTCGGGATGAAGGTGTTATATGCTCCAGGTGATTAGGTACGTGGCTTCATGCTTTATTTTCAAATCTGCCGACTTTGGCATCTGTTATTACTCAGAAATTTACTGCAGTCTTTGTCATATATAAGGAAAACATGAGGAGGAATAGATTTGGGCTAACACCCACTCTGTGCTTAAATGCCTCTTTTACCAACTAGACTGTACCTTGCTGTGGTGGAAATTTCAGATCTAATGAAATTTTTGAAAGCTCATTAGATTGAGAACGTGTAAACACGCTTCTGAGACAGGCACCTTTTGAAGTGTTCAGTAAAAACACCCGTAAACATCTGCAGTGTGGAGGATAAGCAAGTGCCTGGCTTGGTCCTGGTCTGTGTCAGGGGAGGCCAGG
This sequence comes from Pycnonotus jocosus, assembly GCA_013400435.1. Lineage (NCBI taxonomy): Eukaryota > Metazoa > Chordata > Aves > Passeriformes > Pycnonotidae > Pycnonotus > Pycnonotus jocosus. The sequence continues at coordinate 434,237 of VWYP01023767.1, read as the reverse complement.
AGGTGCATGGCACAGGGCTCTGTGGTGCAGGGGACAAGGCTTTATCTTGAGCCTGTGATAACCCCCTGCATGACCCCAGTGAGAGACTTGGCTCCCATGCCTCTCTCCCTTCACCCACACAGTAGATTTGCTTTACTGTTCTCCATGGTGGCTGCTCCAGAATAGGAGCAACCCTGCTCAGATGTGTGTGTTGAAAGCTCATGGATGACTCAGACAAGTGAGGGTTTTTTCTGAATCTCTGAATGCAGTATTTGCCACTCTGATTTCTCACTTCCTTCACTAAATATTTGCATTGAGTGCTGGGTTGCAACCAAAAGTCTTCACTGGGTCAGAACAGGGCAGTGGGGCAGCTGGGAGTAGCTCTCTCTGACCACCGTTTGCTGGAAACGTACTGAGGCTTGCACTGCTGGTAAATTAGATTACACCCAGTGAAGTTCAAGGAATCAGCAGACTAATTGCTCAAGACTTCACTTGGCAGCAGTGCTAATGTGTGGCACTTGAGTATTTTCTCACTTTTTTTAGAGATGGGCATTTTCTTTCAAGAACAGCTTTATATCTTTGCTTTCTGCCTTTTAACTTCCCTCTGAGCAAACCATACAGAAAAAACACCCACTTAGCGCTGATGGTAAGAAATTTTCTTGGCCAGTGGAAAGACAAGATGCTGCTTCCAGGCTCTGTGGCTGCTCTTGGGAGGCAAGGAAACATGCTGTCCCCAGCATATGGGTGAACCAAGATGCTGCAAGACTGAACGATTTGCTTGTGATCACAAGTTATGTCAGTGGCCAGGATTAAAAACCAAATGTTTCTGGCTAACTCCGGGAACCATCATCCTTCCTCATCTTGGGACCACCAAGGAAAATGTCAGCCCTTCCTGGAGATGAGAGCTGGCACAGCAAGCCCCCAGGCAGAGCGGCATGGCACTGGGGGAAGGTTTCACATATTGGGCCACCTGCAGCTTTTTTCTGCCTCACTGTGACGTGGGTTACCTTCTTCACAGGGTTTCAGAGAGAGTATACCAAGGAAGAGAAGGCTGTTCTCTTCCAAGGAGGAAAATGCAAGTGTAGATTCAGTGTTAATTTCTCGAGAGTTTTCTTAAATGAGCCACAAAAATGGATTGGGACCTGCACTGATGCCTTGTTATCTCCATCATCTGCCATTTTTTTTTGCAGGATAAAAGTTAAATGAATTGTTAGAAACATCCCATGTTTATAAGGCAGTAACTGTTTCTTGGGCTAAATTAATTTATAAGCAACTTTGAGTAAGATGTACATCCTGAGGCTTTTAGACTATGATTGTCCATGATGGCTTTATTGCCAGATTAATGTAGCAGGCCTCTTGCAGTTACTCTTAGCAGGCAGATATGTAGTCTTTTTTTTTTTTTTCTTTCTCATCTTAAAATAATTTAATAAGGGAAAGATAAAAAATGAAATGGGCTTTCAGTATCAATTTAATCTGCAAAGGGTTTTCAATATCAATTTAATCTGCAGCTATTCATAGTACTGTCCACTAGCCATCGTGTGTACTCCTTCCTTGATATCCCTGGAGGCTGGAGGTTCTGCATTGTTGCTAGTTTGCCTAAACACTGATTTCCATACTTCAGCCATAATGGTTTGCTTTTACATTTAAACTCAGTTCTGAATTTTCTGGATTTTTTTTTTTTTTTGTCTAGAATAATTACAACTTTCCACAATATGCTGCTTTTGCTTTCAGATATCTGAATTTACTCAAGTTAGATTCCAATTACATGTTATTTTTTTTCATGAAAATTCAAGTAACTATGCAACCTTCTGTGCTGTAAATGGCAAGGCAAATCCATTTCTTCTTAAAAGAATTAAAATAATTTGCAGAGAGACCATGATGAAAGTCACACAGAAGTGTGGAACTGAAGGATGCTTTCAGTGGGGTAAATCTACAGTTCTCTGAATACTGTCAAGTGCTGCTCCTCTCTGCATCAGCATGACTAAGGACAGAGTTTAATCCAAAGTCTAAAGCCACCAGTATTGTGAGGGCTCAATTTTTCCTCCAGCCCCAAGCATTTCATTGTCTGCATCCTTCATGCCATGTGTACAAGGCTGTTCCCCTGCCATGGAGCAGCCCGTAGCTCTCCAGGACTGGGCTCAGCCTGGAGCACTGGGAGAGAAGCCGAGCTCAGCCTGCGAGCAGAAACGCTGTGTTACCGCTTGGGAACTATTTGCATTCTCAGATGAGGATGACTCAAATAGCACGAGCTGTGACTACTGCTGGGAAAATATCATCTGGAGGACGGAGTGAGCCACAAGTACACCCATTCCTTCTCACCGTGCTTGTTTCAGAGTCCCCTGGGCAGTTTATGAAGGCAAGTCAGCAGTGGCTTGTTGCAGAAGCAGCAGCCTTGCCTTGAGTGACTGTGAGTTTCTAAAACCTCCAGGCAGATTTCATCATCATGGGCAAGACCTTGTCTGGGGCTGGCTGGGGAAAGGATTGGCAATTGCCTGGCACTAACAGGTTGCCTGATTGTCAGGACTCCTTGGGAATGAGTATGTCCTAAGCAGCACAATTAGCATTTGAGGCTGCACTTGCTTAGCTTACACCTGAATACATAAAGAGATCCTTAGAACAGAAATACATCTCCCAGCACCATAACAGCCATAACTGGCCTGGTGTTACATTGATCACAGTGTTCCCTAATGATGAAAGCCAGGCACACTGCTTTCCAAATCAACAATTTTACACTTAGCTAAAATTATTACCATTTGGATTTAATTAAACACCCTCACTTGTCCTTGTTGGAAGGAGATAGCAAAGGGAGGAAAGCCACAGTAAAGCTGCAAGGATGGCCTGGCAGGACTGCCCTTGCCAGCAGGCACCTCTGGCTTATGAAACCAGCACGGAAAGGACGGGTGTGTAACACTGGCTAATATTTTGGAACGTTCCTCAGAACTTGCTAACTCAGTACATCTGCAAATGCTGGCCATGTTCCCAGCCTTTATTTTCAGCCCACTTTTCCTGTAAGCTCTTATGCATTTACTCATTGGTTGCCATCAGACATCGTTGTTAACTCCCTAAGGCACAAGGATGGAGGAGGCAAAGAGCAGATGGGGTGGTCAGCATTAGTGCACCTGTACACAAAGGAAAGCTTTGTGACAATTGAGTAATAGAGCAAACTTGCCCTCAGTTTACCTACCATGAATCTGTGTTTCACAAACACCTCAAAGTTAATGCTTCTGCAAACCCTTTGCAAGGCTCAAGGTGACCATCACACTGGGATCCACAGAGAAGCCCTATGGGTGTAATATATGTTTGACAGGCATGCAGAACCATTTGGCACAGGAGCTCAGAGGAAAGAGCTGGATGTATTGGGGGATGAAATGAGGAGAAACCAAGGCATGGCTGAAAATTTTTGCTGTAGGGAACTCATAGAAGAGGTGACAAAGAGTTAGAAGATCTGTATGTCAACGTGGTAGGAAGCTAATGTGTACTTCAGCCCCTAGAACATCTTGTTTCTTTCATGTGCAGGATAATGGGGCTCAGAAACCTGATTACGACCTGTCAGAGTTGCCATGAGGCAAACCTGTTAACCCCTACAACACTGGGGTTTGCAGACAGACAGCTGAGGAATGGTTAAGTTACATGTGAGTACATGGGCCTCTATAAGCAAATTGGCCATGTCTGTAATGCAGTAATTTGCAGCTGTCAAATAGTTAATGTCGACTCAGCCTGTGGACTCATAAATTTTAGTTTAACATGCAATTCTGCTCCGACAAGTGTCTGTATAAAAATAACACCTTCCTACAGAAATGATGTGCTATCTATGTGTAATCACATGCAAATCTGATTAATTTGCTGACTAAATTAAGGGGAACAGTTTGAAAAATGGGTGTCTAAAGTTAGGTACATACTATTTATGTAGCTAAATATGCAGTAAAATTTTAAGTGGTACTTAAGTCTTGTCACTTTGAATTGCCCTTGGAGTAGCTTTTAAAATCAGATTACCTTTCTGGAGCCCTGAAGTGCAGAATTAGATAAGTGGGTTTGAAAATATTGTCTTCATTTTTATTCCGTATTATCTCTGTTGAAGCTGGAAATACACAGCTGCTCCAGGAGCAGGCGAGCAGATTTCTTTTTCATTCCTCTTGCAATGGTACAAGCCAAAAAAATGACAACTTAACTTCTAGATCCCAGCATGAATTTGTAGACCTGGTAGTTGGAAAAACAAACCAAACATCTTTTTTACTTGTAAACTGACTGCATTTGATCTGGAAATCATTGAGATGCAATAAACATGAACTCCATGATTCTGTTTTTATGGAGTCAGTTTTCCGAGTAGAACCACACGTAACAAAACAATCATTATAGTTGAATGGGAATGCTTATGAAAAGGCCTGGATTGAAAACAGTGATGACAGAAGCCTTCTGTTTATCCCTGGAACAGCGGCGACAGTGGTAGTGTAAGCTACATCACACTGTTCCCCAAACAGCTGACACCCAAAGGACTAACTGGTGTTATGGCTTCAAGTGCAGTATTTTGCTGGATTTCTATCCATGGTGGGTGCTCCTGAGCGAGTGGTGCTTGTAAGTGGTTGCAGAGCAACTGAACAGGTACTGGTGACTTAGGGCACTTCACCTTACTGGCACTTCTGTAGCTCTGCTATTGCTAAACGCTTTTTGGAAGAAAAGGGGTGAGGAGGTAGCTCAGCTTCTATTGCTTGCTTGGTCTCCACAGACAAGCTCATTGCTCTTCTCTCGATTACTGCTGGCTGTGCAGAGCTTGGACTTTTTTTTCCCTCCCTATCTTTTTATGCCGACATCTGTCTGTTGGACATCAAAGGGCAATCTTTAAAAGCCAGAAAGTCGTATGACTTACGGAGCACTTAAGTGATGATCTGCAGAAATGTGGGTGAGCTCGCTCCTGGAAGAGGCATTCTGCTGTCGTGGTGTGTTAAAACAGCTCTTTGTATTTGGGCAATAACAAAGATTCATTTGAAAGTATTAGCTATCATCAGGGCTTGACCTCTTCAGAATGTATTCTTTAGCCACAGTTTTAAAGTGGATTTGGAAAGATAATTATTCTTGTCCCTGGTAGAACCTGGGCAATTTATGTGCTCAGCTGACTTGCCACTTTGTCTTCAATGGATATTTATTCCGTGAAGTGCATGGTTGTGCTGTGGGGCAGAGGACAATGGTAATGGGCAGATCAGATACGTGCAGACAGGGATACTGCTCAGAGTGATACATCTTTAATTGTGAGCAATCTTATAGCAGGCAGTGTGCTCAGCACTGTAGCACTTCAGTGCAGGGGAAGGATGACACTGTTTATTTATCTCTTTGGTTTTTTCTCTGTGTGTGAGTTCACAAAACATTTGCAAAAAAAGCTTCACTTGATGGCCATGAAAAGATTGTTTGTATCATTTAAGCCAGTATACCACTCAGAAAATTGAATTTTGTACATCTCCTGCCTGATAACTTTCTTTCTATGATATTTCAGTATGCATTTTTTGTTCCCAAGATGTCATTATTATTATTGCTTTATCCTGCAGCTTTCATTAGTAGCCAGTGTCATGTATCTTAGCTTTCTGGAGTTGCTATAAATGGATATCACAACATTTGATAGGGCTTCCTAGGAAAAGTGAGAGAAGGGGTAGACATATTTCCACAGGCTGGATTTCCATCAGATCACAAGATGCAAGTAGGCATTATCAAGAGGATATTTATCTGGACCTCTCAGTCCCAAGTAATATCTGAGAACTCTGATGCTGGGCCAAATCCTGCAGTGGGACTCACTGGGTGAGATACAAACCAGGGATCTGTGGACTCATGAACATTTCCATGCTATGTTCCTTAGGAGCAAAAGCTCTGGGTGGAACATCATGGCTACTTTTCCAGTGCAGTTTTATAAATACCAGGTTGATAAAAGGCTAATATAAATGTCCTGTATCAAATACCTGGCCATGACACCTGCACTCTGCCATCAGTCAGCTCCCATGAAGTACGGGAAATGAAATTATGTATCTAGTTGTCTCCCACCATAGCTGGCTCTGGTCACTTTAGGCACTTTGGGGTAAAACTGCTCTCTGTGATATGTTTGTGCATCTCTACCAGTGCTGCTGACTGGACTGTAACAAAGCTGCAGGATGCAGACATAAGAGATGGAGAGGGGCATCAGCACAACTACTCATTCCCATGACTGACACACGCATGTTGCACCAGCTGGTGGTGGCAGAGGGGTGGAAACAGATCTTCTTAATGTGCACCTGCTAATATAAATTAATTATTATAGTAATGAAGCCAAAGTGTGATGAATCTGTTCTCTCTAGTCCATCTTTCACTCTGCTTTTCTTTGTAAGCAGGCAGAAAAACATCACTGCATTTCTTTCTTTTCCTTTGTGCAGTTAGTTTGCTATTTCTGATTTGTCATCGCTCCTAATGTTTCATTGACTCCTGACTGTGACTTGTTTATTCAAAGCAGTAGTAAGTGCCTAAGAGTTATTGAACAACTAACATAATGGACAAGTCATTCTAGCAGCAGAGCTGGAGCTTGCAGGAAAAGGTCATGGAAACCCTGAGCTGAGTTGTAGGTTGGAAATGTATACATGGTCTGTTCTTCTACCAGCAAAGCCAGAAGCCAAATATAAGATGTGTGTGGTTGCGTGTTTGTGTGGGAGGGCAGGGATGCCTGGCATGAGATGTTTATGCAGGATGAACTCTCGGCTGGGGAAAAATATAAAAATGGGTTATTTAAACTGCTGCAGCCAAAGGAGTGAAATCTCACCTGCAGTAGGAGATGTGGGAGAAACTGTGTTTTCTCATTTCTTACTTACTGAAGGTATTAAATGTCCTTTGGTTGACTTAGCTTGGTTTAGATTGGAGTCTGCTCCACAATGTTATACTCAAGGGAGGCTTGACAGCCACCTGCATCAAGGTTCTACAGGCTGCAATAGGTCGTCTCAGATCAAAATATAATTTCTCCATCTTTAGAAACCTATCTAATAAACTTGGTGGACTGTTACTGACATGTTGAATGTGACAATTTCCTCCTACCTGGAATTGCTGTTTTTGCAGAAAATGCTGCTCTGTGAAACCACCAGCCAATAAAATATGTTCAGAAGAAGGGAAAAGGATTTTATAATTCAGTCTGTGAAATTAAAATATCATTGCCAATATATTGCACTTCTGTCACTTCCATTGAAAGAAAAAATGCAACCTGGCAGTGGGCTGGGAAGAGGGGCCCCAGACAATTTCCCTGTGTTTCAGGGAGGAGTTGGATGGTCATCTGACTCCAGCTGTCCAGGATCTATAGAGCAGCAGCTTGCACCCTCTGGAGAGCAGTCAGATCTCATTAACCTGTAGACAGTTATTTGTGCAGCTCTGAGCTCCCTCTTAGTGAAAAGAAGTCAATTTGCTGCATTTAGGTGATAATCTTTTAGCCTGTTCCATAAAGAAATATATGTTTGGGATGTAGAACATATTCCTGGTAACTCTGGTATCCAGAATCACAGTCCAGCTGGTTTAATGGTGGATTTGGCAATGCTGGGTTAACAGTTGGACTCCATGATTTTAAAGGTCTTTTCCAGTTTCAGTGGTTCTATGATTCTCTGATAGATCAGATGAGATTGAATGCATATACCCTCCGTCTTTGAAATCTGCCCTGTGGCTTTTTGTAACTATGTTCCGGTGATTATCATTTTGGCAAATTTAAGGGCTGCTTGTCCAGAAAGAAATCCAAGCAGCTCGTGCGACTATAATCCCAGTCATCTCTTTATACGTGTCCTGAGCTGGAACAAACTAAAGGAAAGCTGCATTTTAACCTGTGGGTGATCCTTTTGAATTCAACATTACAATAACATCACAGGTTATTAGCACAAAAATGTCAAGCTTCTTACAGCATAAGTCTTAGGGCTATAAACATTTATACTAGCATGCTAAAGAGATTTGGGCATAAGGGGCCATACTGGCATCAGGGAGTAGCTGAAAATATGAGTAGGCTAACATTAGATTAAACAGAGGCAGGCAGTAATTTAATTGGCACTTATACGTTGAAAGAAGGAAAAAATAGTAAGTTAAAAAAAGAAATGCGGCTAGGAAGCTTTTGGAAATCAGGGAGGTAATTTGCTTTCCAAAATGATTCACAGCATCTCGTGTTAGCTAATTAACAAAACAGCAGGTTTGTGAATTTAACTGCAGCGGGGTTAGGGCTCCGTGGGCTTGGTTCTCGTCCTTGTGTTCCTTGGGGTCTGTTCAGCCCCCTTGGTGCTTTTGCCCTGCTCTTTGGCATCTGGAGGAGCCTGGCCCCTTTCAGAGGGCAGAGTTACAAGTGGCTGCACTCTGCGATAGGAGCCAGATGAGGGTGAAAGGGGCAGGTGGAGAGGCAGGAGATTATCCATTGACTGCCATGACTCAGCCATCCATAAAATGATTTTCATTAATGTTTAACGTATGTCAAAAATGTCAGCATCCGTAAGGGAGGCAGATAAATTATTTATTCCTTTGAGTGTCTTGCCTTCCCCCTCGCACTGATGTATGTAAAATGCTTGCCCTGGTTTTGTTTGGCTGTGGGATGCTGCTGGGGGAGTTAAAGGGATTCTGGTTACAACCGGGGTGTTTCCCGGCCCGCCCCTCGCAGGAGCCGCTGCCGCTTCGCGGTTCAGCGCTTGGGCAGAGCGCTCCGGGCAGTCTGAGGTCAGCTGCAAGTGCCTTGTGCACAGGCCCTGTTGGGAGCTGCCTTGGTTGTGGGTTGGTTTGCAGATGAGCAGACCCTGGGAAATGGTAACAAGGGCAGGACAGTGGGATGTGACGGGAGATCCTGCTCCCCAGGTGAGGGCTGTGGAGGGCAGCCTTTGGGGTAGCCCAGCACCACAGTGCAGCCCCTGAGCCTTTCCCTGTGTTCCCAGCGGGCCTGCCTGATGTGCCCCCGAGCTGTGCCTGATGGCAGCGGGAGTGCTCTCTGCTGCTCTTCTTGCTGCCTCGGTTTTGCTGGGTTTGTCCAGAGATGCATTACCCAGAGACCTGCAACTGCTCTGTTTGGATGAACTGTGTCCTGCTCAGGGGTGGGATCTCTGTGATCCCACCAGGGCTTTGGCTACTCTCCCATGTACCCCTCTGCAAGGAGGGTTTCTACTTTAGCCTGCCCTGTGTCAAGAGCTTAGGGCATGGATCTTGCTTTATCCCTAACCAGGGAATTCATTCACAGGAAGGGAAAACTCCCCTTTGAATTGCAGATTTAGGTTTTCTTTTATTCCTTTTTTTTTTCCTTTCTTTCTTTTTTTGTTAAATCAGCTTCCCAGGATGACACAATAGCTGCAAGCTGAAATCATAAGCCCGGGTAGAAAGAAAGAGAGTCCAAAGGAGATGAGCAAAGGCAGAAATGTATCCGGTCAGAAGGGATTTGAGGTGACGTGAGACAGGGGAAATGTAAGCCTAATTAATTGTGAGGTGCTGGTTTATGAATGTTGAGTGAACCACAGTCAAAAATGACTAATTTAAAACCCACACTGACATTCATATTAGACACAACTGTCCTTCCTGGACAGGGATTTTTCTGAAGGTAGTGGGAACTTTGTCCATCTGTTTGGATGTGGCATGTTGAACTCTGTCAGAAAAATGAAAAAGAAAAAATGTAGACTGTTTTTAAACATGGGGGAAATGCAATTGCCTTGTTTGTTTAGGATGGTTTTTTTCTTTTTTAGGCAGTCACAGGCTTTGGGACAAGGATCTCAATTGGCCTGTAATTAAAGTTGCTTTCTTAGTGTCTGGCATGAAATCCCCCTGAGAGGCAGATGTTTGCAAAGCACACTTGGGGCACTGGCATATGGTTCCTTTGTACGGCTGGCGTTTCAGCAAAGTGCCTCCTCAATGTTGTACATAATTAGATATTTTATTTTATTTTTTTTGTCCTGGAGAAGCTACTGGTGGCTGGGGACCTCCAGGATGTGAGTAGGAGGCTTTCTGGGACACGGGTGGGAAACCCTAAGCACATCACTGCTATGTGACAGGTGCTACCAGATGTCTTTTTGCAGCTTTTGGGGAAAAGCCTGTTGACTAAAGCAACACTAGTTAAAGGATATTATTCTAACTTAGTGAATTTAATAGAGGATGGGACCCGGGGTACTTCAGCCTGCATCCTTCATGCAGGAATTCATCAGCAGTTCTAAACTTTTTATGAGATTATAAAATTCTGAGGAATGTTTCCATAAGAAACCCAATTGTAATTGAGAGGGGAGTGAAATGAAAAGAAAATATTCATGCACACTAGGCCTGGATAGAGACCATGGCCGTGTTTAAAATGTGACTTCAGATTACAAATGGCCCATAGCTGTTTATTAACACAATAAAAGACTGTTGCATCTGGGTGGTCACTGATGTGTAGAGCAATCTGTAGATGGCAAGAAACTTAACCACTAAAAGCTCAAGGTGCTGAATATACTTATTTCCCTCTAGAGCAGCACATCTATCCCTTGTACACTTAAGAAATAAACCACAGGATTTTGTGTCAGATGATCTAATTTTTCCAGTTCTCCTAATGTCTCCCATTCCTTCCCAGAAAGTCCTTTCTGTGATCACCAGAGCAAGTCTTTCCTACTGCTGATGCCTCATTTTTGCCTGTCTATAAAAGTGCACTGCAACAGTTCCCTGCCTCAGAGAACTCAGAGCGGTTTTTTCAGACAAAATTAATTCATGTTTGAAAGGTGCTTTTGAGGTCTATGAACCTGACTGTGCTTTACTAATGTGGGCAGTCATTATTTCCGTTCTGTAGGGAGGAAAACCAAGATCTGGCACAGTTAAAACAGCTTGTTCAGGATCATAAAGCAATTTAGGAGCAGAACCACAAATAGAGCCAAGTCTTTTGACTAGCAGTCAGATGTGCTATCCACAGGGCTACCTATAATGTCTAATTATTTTTCTAAGTGTAAGAACTGAAAGATCTCAGCCTGATTCCAAAGTCCTGATGAAAACAAAAAGGAAATGTGCAAAAGATTGACTCACAGCCATTGCATTCTCTTGGCATCTCTATTAGTGTATGTTTAAAATGAAATGAGTAAAATTCCCCATGGATGAAGTTGAAGCAGAACCTCCACTGCAGATTGTGCATAAATTCAGTATCCTTGTGGTGCTTTGAATGGTTTTGTGCCACATGAAAAGGCAAAGCCTGGCTGTTGGCTTAGGTGCGATGCACAGGGTGGGATGTTTTGGGCTTCAGATGCTGAACACGGCTTACTGGAGGCCGCACGTGCACACAGGCTAATGAATTTGCATGCTTGCTGCAAGCCGCTCTCTCTTTCTTGAGGCCTTGCCTATTCTTTGGCTTGATTTCAAGCCGAGGCTACTGTTCAAATGTGCGGACATTCAAAGGCTGTGCTGGGAGGCTCAGTGCTGCCAAGTACCTCGTGGAAGGAATAACAATCTGGGCAATTAGCAAGGTCCCCCCAGCCCAGCGCTGCCTCTCTGGGTGTTAGGGGCAGGGCAGGGAAGGGGGCTGTGCTGGCAGGGGCTGTCCCTGTGCGGGGATTCGAGCAGTGGGAACTCAAGAGGGACCGACCTGTTGGTGTAGAGGGGGAGAAAAGCAGCTGGACCTCTGACCTACACTGGCAAAACTTGGAAGGGGAAGCAGCCTTTAGTGCTGCCACCCAATAGCTGTGACCAGAAAGATATTTCAGCAAGCAGGGGTGGTGTATAATTAATAGATAGAAGGACAATATAAAGAAACACAGAAAAAATAATACTTGTCTTGGACTGAGCCTAACTATTACATATAAACCCAACATTTATCTTTTAATTTTACAATAAATGCAGCAGTGTAATTTATGTGACTTTTGTCTCAGCTGGGATAAAGAGTGTGGCATGTGGTGCAGTGGGATTAATCTTTTGTGCAGACAATCTATTTGGTGTCCAGTATCCTTGCAACTTTTGAAGCTATGGCATGGATCTGTGTGTCAGTCTGCGCACTGGATCTGGTGGCTGGAGAAAGGGAACAGAGGAGCATAGAGGGGCACAGCCACCATCCTTGTGCCAGGGCTGTGGTGCTAATCCAACCTGCCTTTCACCCTGTCCCTGCCACACTCCAATCTGCAGTCCTAAATGCTTCCTGTGAGACCAGGTATTACCTTTTATTTGTTATAATGGAGCAGTATATACATCTGAGTTAGTCTTCAGTAATAGTTGGTAATAATATTTACAGCTTAATTTTGTGGGTTTTCCTCTCTGGTGCTGTCTTTAGATTCAATTCTATTGAATCTTTCCTTCCTTCCTTCCTCTGTGAAATCAAAGCCTGCTCTTCTGCTGCCTGCAGTGGGGAAGGATGGCAGGAGAGCCTTGCAGGCTCCTGGGGAGCTCAGGGCACCAAAATGTTTTTTCTTTGCATCAGGGATCAGGCTGTTGTCCACAGAGGAGCGATCGGCAGATGCAGAGTGTCCAGCCTCATTTATCTCTGCCAGATGGTGCTAAAATACTAGTCCAGAGCACATGTTGCTTCTATTCAACCAAATGCTTGTGCCATGCTGTGGCCTCTCTGCCTTTGAACCAATGAGCCTCAGCCAGCAAAACCCCAGAGGCAAAGGCCCCAGCAGGCCTTGGCTAAGCCCCTCAGCATGGCTTGTGGAAAAGCAGAGAAATCAAAGTGGGAAGGCTCACAGCCCTGCAGGGACAGACAATAGCCTGCAGGAAGGGGAGGAAGGGGTTAAAGAGGGTTTAGCACACACAAAAAGTAAATATTTGAGGCATAAATGCAGAAGGAAAGAATAATGGAGAGAGAAGGGCAGGAGGAGGAAACCAGAAGTGTAAAGAGAAGAAAAAGGAGGATTATATTCTGCTAGAAAACAAAGGGATGTTTGTATGAGAAAAACATTGGGGAAATGAGGGTTCAGCTCTGCACAAACTTTCTGTCTGACACTGGACAAGTCAATCTCTCTGTGTCTCAGTTTGCAAAAGCTACAATGGGAATACTGAAGTCTCCTTTGTTCTTTCTCTCTCTGCTCACATCAGACGTCCCTTCTGTTTGTGTGTTGTAGAAAGCCAAGACACTACAGTACTGCAAAGACAAATAAATTCCACTGAGACTTTGAGGTGGGAGGGGGAATAAAAAGGTAGGAAGGCAATAGGCTATGATAAACCTGAGAGTAAATGCCCCAAAACCTTGGGTATGGAAGTGAGGGTATAGAAATACAAGAGAGGCCTTTACTGGGGGAAGAAGAAATACGGACCAGATTAATCCTACTGTTGCATCCTGGACTCCAGTGGGGTTCCTCGAGGGATGGGTTTAGCCCAAGGAGTTCAGTTTTGTTTGGTTAAAGAAACTTTATGCCAAAGTTTTTAAATAGTCAAAACTGTTCTGAGAACTATGAGAATGTGGGCTGCCTTTCCTGAAACATTGCATGGGACTTGGGATGAACAACTCTTGCTGAAGGCATCAGGAGCCAAGTGATTAAGCCCCATGCAGTGCTCTGACAGGAGGCCTTCTTCTTGCCTACGCATACTTTTTTTAAGTATAGAAAGTATTTCCATATTTCCAGCAGCTGATCTTTATTTGAAGCCAAGAGCTGCATTTTTCAGATTAGAACTGAAGCTTTTCTAGGAAAAGCCACTCTGGAGCAGACCATTGCTCCATCTAGCCCAAGACGGTGTCTCCAGCAGAGACCCTGCATTCTGCTTCAAGAAAGAAATGCTAAAGCTCACAGGGCTCTCTCTGGGGATAATTTATTTTTCACTCCAAGAGTTAGAGCTTGGCTTTCACTTCAAAGTCTGTAGGCTTACATTCTTTCCAAAACTCTTGCTTATTTTATTAATCTTTACGGTTCTCTGGAGATGTTTGTTGTTTGCTGATCTCCAACATGTTCAGGAAGCTCCTTGAGCTCCTGACCTCCATGTCCTTCAGCAGTGAGCTCTCCAGGCCAACTGGGGGCATTTGTGCAGGCGAAAAACAAATTTTCTCAGTTTCAGGATTGTTGCATTTACCATGGAAGCATGCCTTAAGCTTCTCAGCTCACCCATCTGGCTTCTCATTACAACATCTCATCTAAAACTGTGAGCTGCTTCTGCCACCCAGGGAATCCCTGCTAGGAGATGTTCTGTGCACGTGCGATGCTGCTCGGCTCTGAAATGTGAATCAGCCATGCTGAGGATCCACTCTTAATTCTTCAGTGCTTCCAAGAACACATTATATTGTCAGCTGCTCAGGCTGGCATGGTGTGCTTTCTTCTTGGGTCACTGGAGTAATAGAAGTTTGCGTCCAGTGTTAGGGTGTCCCTGCTCTGTGGATAGCACCCAGAGCCAGGATGTGATGAAGGTGTGAGGGGCTGCAGGGTGACAGGGTCAGCAAACCAATGCATGGACAACAGCAGGATGGCTCAGCCTGCCCTTTCTTCATCCCTCTGTCTGTCTCTGTCCATCTGCTGCAGGAGGGCTGCCTGAGAGGAGCAGCAGAGAGGTGTAAGGCAGGCTACAAAGCACAGCCTTCGTGTGCGTGGGGCTCTGCAGCAAAATGAGATGGTGCTCTGCAGACATGGCCTTGGATCCAGCACGCAAACAAACAAAACAAATGTATTAGAAACAGCTGGGGAAGAGGATGAAAATGAGCATCATTAGGGATATGCTTATAATAACTTACGAACTGGGGAATGCATCATTGCTATGCTGGCCCCTCCTGGAGACGGATTGGCTGTTGCTTTTGGAGTCTTTATTAGAGCCATTGGTTTTCCCATTTATGCATACCTTGCCCCAGCTCTGCTGGAAACCTGATGGCATGCTCTGAGATGTAGCCTCCAATGCAAAGATTTTGTCAGGAACTGGAGCAACTTCTGGAAGCACTGGCCATGGCTGCATGTGTGGCTGCTGCTTGGTTATAAGTACTGTGCATTGCTTTAGGCACAGACTTTCCTTCTTCATCCCGAGGGAAGTTTTGCAGCTCTTGGGACTTTTTGTTTATTCCCTGGTTGTAGGACAGGCTCATAGTTTTCAAATTCATTCATCATTTACTTTGGAGTGTGTCTGACCTGTCGTGGGGGATAGTGAGAAAGGGGAACGTACCTGCTGCAGCACTGTCCCCACTCAAATCTTTCCTTGCCTCTCCTGTGCACAGTCAGGACATCAGGGCTGTTACCAGAGAGCTCCTTGCCTGCAGCCTGCCCTGCTACAGCTCAGGAGGTGACCATCTTTTAAAGTCACACATTTTTCTCCTGGTCTCCATGCTTATATCCTTTGTGAAATGCAGTCCTTCCTTGCAGAGAGTGTCTGAAACTGGCCTTCAGCCCTCAGTTTAGTGGGTTCTTTCTAAGTAGTCCTTATGGTGTGCTTTACATACACCCACTGGCTTTTTTTAGCAATGTGCACAGAGATTTCAGTTGTATACTGTCTGCTGCACAGTTGGGTGCCTAAGAATTGACTTTGCCATTTCCCTGACAAATTTAACAAATACTGGGCAAAAGTCAACTTGCACTGAAACTGCAGATCTTGCAGCTGGATAAATTTGGCACAGTACTCCACTTGAGTGTCTTCAAACCCTCATGATGTGTCTTGCACATTGGCTGTTCCCATTTGCTTCATGGTTGGATGAGATGCTTATATACAAAGCTTCTTAAATTCCAAATGATGCCTGTGGCTGAGCACTTCTTACCTTTGATGTGAGAACTAACCATAGCCTGGGATCTGAGAGGTTATTCTTGTTAAGAGGATAAGTTAATAGCAAAGTCTCATATATTTAACACAGAGTGCACAAAGTCCAGCCTACCTGAACACAGAAAGCATTCAGCAATCAAGACTTTTTTCCCAGAAAAAAGTTTGGTCCCAGAACACTTTACTGACACAATGCACTCTTTAGGCATCCCCTGGGACTATCCTGCAGTGCCTGTTCAAATTGCAGTTACGTTGGTCTTGGCCTTGCATTGAATTACCTCACTCCTTGCAGTGCTAGTTTTCACTAGCTTAAGGCTTAGCTGGTGATCTTACACATCTCCTGGAGCTGAGTGTCACAGAGGTGACACCTGAGAGCAAGTGGGGACACAGAGAGGTAGCTGTAGCCTTTGGTCACCAGGGAGGGACATATTTACATGTACAAGACAGCCTTGTTGCACAATGTGCTTGTGACTGGCAAAAAAACCAGTAACTCAACCATAATCATATTAACACTTGTAGATCAGCTGCAGGTGGAAATGGATGTTTCAGTCTTCATCCTGTCTGTTCCAAATGCCTGCATGGATTGAACCACTTTGCCTTTGCAGGCTGCATGTTGGGAGCGATAGATGACAATGCAAAGGGGGTGCTTTTATCCCCAGTCCCACTTTCCCACCCAAAGGGTCAGGTGCTGTCTGCTGTGTTCAGCAAGGAGGCTGTGATGGCTGCAGCAATGTTGCCCTGTTTCTAGAAATCTGCTTAGTGAGAAGACTTTCTTACCCTGGCACCATCTCAGAAGAATGGTGGTTACTGCCTGCCTGTGAAAGGAAGAAAGTGAAAATACAGGGTTTCAAATGTGTTGTATCCTTTGGTGAGCTGGAATAAGGCCATATGGAAGATCACTTGTTATGATGGCTATTACTCACTACCCAGTGATGGATGAGTTATTTTTCAGGGGAACTGCAAAGGTGTCATTCAAAGCCTTCTTTTTTGGGAATAGCAGTGTCTGGCTTGCTCTGGGGTGATCCCTTACTGCTGGTCTTTTGCAGAGTAGAGAGATGCTGCTGGAGCCTGAAATTGTGGGCAGTTCTATTCCCAAGAGAGTAAAAGTCTTTGATTTCTTGGGTGAATACTTAGGATTCATGAAGTAATTTGGCACTTCAGGGAAGGCAAATGGCCTGTGCAGATATGCTTCACGTGTAATTAAAAAGCATAAATTACTTGAGAATGTGCTGGGGCTTCAAACCAATCCTTACCCAGGAAAGACTTTGGCTTGCTGGTGAGGAGCATGTCCTCCTTCTGAGTGTGGTCCCACCCTGTGCCATTGCATCCCAGCTGAGCTGTGCACAGCAGAAAGGGGCAAAGGGGAAAAACCCTTTTAAGCCAGCCCCTGTGCAAATCTTTCTCAAAGGCTGATGCTAAATGGATGTGTACATGCTGTAATGTTCCCTGCAATTTTGCCTGGGCTATGTTCTGAACAGTGAAGGCTTCTGGCTTGCACTGCAAGATGGGCACCTCCCAGGCTTGATAGTATGGTCTGTGAAAAAGGTAGCAGCGATTAATCAGGTTACTTGGTGGGAAGTTTGTTAACCTTTCAGAACTTCTGAAGGATAGGACACTGAGCTTATTCTCTGTATTTATTTTTTTTTAATGAACATATCTCTATTGATGTTAATGTTGTTTGTTCATCAGCCATTTGGGTCTCCTTGTTGGCGCTTTCTCTAGTCTGATTTTGAGAAACATGGCACGTCCATGAAGCTGGGAGCAGGAACATGCACTCTTCTAATGTCTTTCCTGGTTTGTGTTTTGCAGGTTCTTTTCGAAATGATGGTTTAAAAGCTGCTGATGTCCTTCCTATACTGAAAGAGAAAGTGGCCTTTGTGTCAGGTGAGCACATCATTCCTTGGTCCCTCCAGCCCATCATGAGCACTTTCTGCCACATCCTGGTCCTTATGATGCTGCAGAGGCTCAAGGGACCAATTTCGTGTTTGAACTTGGTAGCACTTAAATTAGCTCTTCTGCTAAGAAA
Source organism: Pycnonotus jocosus (assembly GCA_013400435.1). NCBI lineage: Eukaryota > Metazoa > Chordata > Aves > Passeriformes > Pycnonotidae > Pycnonotus > Pycnonotus jocosus. Next base: position 416,632 of record VWYP01023767.1, on the reverse strand, counting down.
AGAGCTGTGTGTGGACCAGGACTATCCAATAATACTCAGAGCACTGGAAACTGGTCCACGCTCATTTTCTTCATATTTTGAGACATGGGTAAATGAGCAGCACAGGCAGGATAAAGGGCAGCTCTTAGCTCCAGTCCAGATGTGGGCTGTCTCAGCAGGCAGGACACTTCAGGGATCCTGCTTTTAGTTCAAGGTCAGTGAATAGCATTCAATTCCTGTATGTGGGAAGCACTCAGGCCTATAAATCACTGGTGTTCCATTTACAGTCCCAATCAGCTTGCAGTTAAAAGTACCATTGATGCTGCATTTACATAATAACTCAGATGCTCAAACTTCTCCTGCCATTCTGTACAAAGATTTACAGCCTTCATTCAGGAGACAAATCTCAAGGATCTGGGGGTGGATGAGGACTAGACAATATGGAAGAGGCTTTGAGAATAGCTTGGATGATATTGCTTCTGGTGTGAATTACAACTTGTCAGTGAGAGGGGGAAGAGAAAGTCTAAAGCAATCATAATCTTGCATGAAATCACTCAAATTGGCAGCACAAACCCAGGGTATTTCCAGTGGCAGCATTTCTGATGATTACAAACCATTCAGGCTGCTTGCAATGAGAAAACCTCCATCAAGAATAGCCAGCTCCTCTTGTGTGCAGTGTTTGCTTTTTTGTTTCCTTCATCTCCACAGTAATGCTAACTGCAGAAGGGAGGAGGTTGCAGCAAGGCTGTTGGGTGCCCAGACTCTTCCTCCCTGGCTCTCCTGGCTCTCTCCACAGGAATTGAGTCCCCAGGCCCATGAGGATGGGTTCATCACTGTGCTGAGCCATGGAGGTGTCATCTAGGCAGTAAAAACTTTCCCCTGTACTGATAGCTGTTATGAGATGTCTTCCCATATTCTAACACTTAAATGGCCCCTGGGTCACAAGTCCAGCTGTGACTTGGATAAACAATTTGAGGATATATAAATGCTGACTAAACTTTTCCATCAATGACATGAAAATCCAGGAGTCTGAGGGAAGTTTCTGAAACACCAAAAGTCTTTAGTGAAAACCCAAGACTATCCCAACAGTACTCACATGCAGGAGCATTTTGTCTTGCACTGAAGTCTCATTCTGAATGTCCTGAAATGTTTTATGTGGTTGGCTTTCACTGCTCCAAAGAGGGGACCATAGTCATAAAAAACACAGAGTACCTACACACTTGTTTGAGACACAAAAGCTAAACCAGGTGCTCTGGGGAAGTGAATAGGAGGAATTTATGCAGGGACTGTACTGCAGTTTAGTTCTTGGCTCCTGGCTCTTGCTTTGCATGGAAATGATTGCAGGATCATTTGGTAATTCATGGAATATTTATTAATGACAACCTGTCTGGATAGTTTATGTAGCCCCTTCCACTGATGGTGCCTGTGCTCAGCTCTGAGCCAGAGGGTCTCACATCAAATCATCAGCTCGTTAGACACTGTCCTGTGCCAAGCCTGCCTTGCGGAGGGGAGTGTTAAATAAGCAGCGCCAACACAATCCCCCAGGCTTTCACACCATGATCCGCCACAGGCAGGGTACAGCTTGCTCCATATAGACTCACCAGCCTCCAGACTTGGATCTGCTCAAAATGTGCCGTTCCTGACACAGCTAGAGGTCCCAGGATTTACACCTCCTCTTCATGGTCTCCAAATACAATGACTACGGGCAGCAGTTCCCTTTCCAGGCAGAACACTTTGAGCTGCTGGTGTTCACTGCAATAGCCCCAGCATCCCCTTGCAGCCCAGAGTGTAAGTACTGCCCAATATTCCCCTGGATTGTTGTAATAAAGCAGATTAAGAAAATTATTTTAGTATTTCAGCTGATGGCCAAGTTATTTTTAATTAAAATGGAATAATTTCCTAGAGTATGCTTTGAGCACAGAAGAGGAAATGTTTGACAAAAAAGAAAAATCAAATACCTGGATTTTCCAAGGTCAACAACAAAAAGAAGTTCTGTAGTTAGCACAGACTCTGAGAGCACATTGTGTTTTAATCAGACTTCCTTGAGGAACAGGAAAGTTTTATTGAATCTTCTTCAGAGTTTAATAGTACAGTTAATTTTAACGATAACAGTACAGTAAAGTTGTCAAGGGGGTTCTCCTTACACCAGCAGGATTTATCAGCACACACAAAAACTCTCAGCTGAACATCAGTTACAGAGTTTATTGCTTTCCTCATCAGCTGTGGCTCACCAGCTTGTTTGTGATTCAACAGGAAAATTACAGAGAACACATAAGACCCTTCGAGCAGGGGCTACACTTTATTTTGCATCCCAATGTGGTGGATGCCCCACACCTGGGCCCTGCAAAGCAAAAGGGCAGAACAGGCAGGCAGGGCAGAGCACTCCAGAGCAGGCACAACAGGACCTGCCTGCACAGCCGTGTCATCTCAGAGGAGCACTCAGGCTTTCACAAGTGCACTTAATTTCAGAGTTGACATACAGCTCTAACTGTCTGGGCATGGATTCATCCAGCCTAAGTGCTGTCTGGGGCTCTGTGCCTGGCACTTCCCCTCGGCTGACTGAGCTGGCAGCGAGCAGCAGGCGCGGGGCTCTGCATCTGCAGCCCTGCACCACAGGAAAGTTGAGGGGTGCTGGATAACATCAGGATTTTTTCCTGGAACTGGTTCTTGGTTTCTTACAGTGATCTCATCTCTGATGTAGACTGAACCTGAACAAAGTTCACATGTGTGTCTGAAGAGCACCTGAAAATCCCATTCCATTGCTCCTATGCTGAGCGATGGACTGAGCAGTTGTGGGCAAGGCACATCCCAGCCCTCGCTGATTGCTTCCATCGCTGACCTCCTGGAAGCAGATTAAGCAGGGGGCTGGCAGGGGGGAAGCTTTGGCCACTTGCTTGTTGTCTAAATTCTAATAAAATCTTGGCTTTGCCTGGGTGGTTCAGTATGTTGCTTCCAACAATGAAATGGCTTTGAGAGCCATTAGGGAGTGATTTACAAGCCAGAGACTGATTTTTGTATTCTGAGAAGGAGATGAACACTGAGGAGAAGAAATAAAACAGGTTGTAGGTTATTTTAGGTGCTTTTTTTTAGTGAGAGGTGGTGAAATATTTTGGAAACTGGGCTTATAGTCTTTCTTGAGAAACAGACACTGTTTTAGAAGAGTGGTGTAAATTTGAGCATTGTTCAGCTGCTTGATTATATTTATGGTAGATTTTCTATTGATCAGGGCAGTACGGAACGAAGTGTATGAACTTTTGGGAAAGGGAAGGGAATTTGTTACCATGTTCCCTTCCCATGCATGGAAATTTTCATGCACTTAGGCTATAAAAAGCTTGTTAGTTGACTGATGTCATGGGTGTCGCTGAAAGCATTTCCCCACATCCCACCCAGGAGAGTTTCTCAGGATCCTTCCCGGTATTTCCGCTCCCTGGAGGGCTCAGAAGAGCGGTGGTGCGTGGGCTCCTGCTGTCACCCAGGTACTGTCTGCTCATCTGCCGAGGCAGGAGTACAAAGGAGGAGGCTGGCCAGGTTTCTGAGAGCGTGGTTGAGCACAGAGGAATCAGCAGCACAAGGGTGGAATAAGCTGGTGAGCTGCTGCAGCTGTGATAAGCAGGGCTCCCAGCGTGTCTGCAAAGCAGGAGGTTTTTCTGTGCGCTTTGGGCACCAAAAGGGCACAGAGCAGGCAAAAGTGGATGCAGAAACACCTCAGCCATCTCCATCCTTTGGTAGCCCACTGTCCCCAACCCCACATCTCGGGAGCAGCCTCATGGTCTGAGTCACAGCAACATCTGAACCTGACTGAGAGCCTTAAGGAAAAGCAGAGATTTCCTGAAAGGTCTTTCAGAGAAGGGATTTCAGTGTAAATAGTTCTAAAGAAAGGACAGCTTTACAACTAGGTTCCACCAAATTTAGGACAGCAGGATGAATGAAAGTGGAAAGCTCAGAGAAGAATACACTGACCTTGCCAAAAACTTGTCCAAGGACACCACAAGTAACTTAGTGCCAGAGATACCACAAATGGAAGTGTGTTTTACTTTTTCTGCGGTAGATGCACTTCACTCTTCAGAGGAAGGGTTGAAATGAGACCCCCAGTGCAACTGGGCACTAAAAGAATTCACATCCTGGTTTCAGGAGGTCATAAATGCTGATTTGTAGACACTGGAATTTGTATTGGGTTGAGAATAAAATTAACCAAATTATCTAATTTTTGAGTGATGTAAACATTTTGTATTTACACAAAAAGTTTTTATTTAAATTAAAAGTTTCCATTCTCCTTTTCCTCTGAAATGGAAATTTCAAATGAAACATGAACAATTGTTTTATATTTTGTTACAGAAAAATATCTTCCTGTTTATATCATTCCCTGGTGTAGTTTGAAATCAATGGAGATTTCCAAAAAGGGAAATCTGCTATTAGAAAAATGTGGCATTCCTTGACTATTTCTCCATGCTATTAGGAAAACATGGCATTCCTTGACTATGCTTGTCTCAAATGGGGAAGAGAAAGAGTGTGTTATCAGGGTGAATCTGGCCTCTCTTTGTTTCTGTACAGCTTCTAATGCCCTGTGGTTTGAGTTTGGGGTGTCTGTCTGCAGCATCATCATATGACTGGCATCGCCACATGCTATGGCTTATTGACCAGAATACATTTAAAATTAAAGAAGTACCCCAAAATACTTGCATAAAGCAGTGAAAATTAATTAAAAGACACAACAGGTTATCTCATCAAATCCATGCCATGGCTTTGGGTAATTGCAGAACAAATCTACTCAGTAGGAAAAGGGATCATTCAGTGGCTGCTCTGGGCATCCCATCTACAGCCTCTGACTTGCTCTGCCAGGAGATCTGGTGAGAACAATTCACCTTTTTTTCAGCTTCATTAACCTTAAATGTAATGTTGTAAGAGTTTGCCATTAGAATTTGATTAGGGGAATTGACTCTGAGACATGGATGCTGCACTTTGGAAGATCAGGCCCTGGTGACTGCACTGCAGCTGTGTTAATTGGCTTGTGGGAGCTTAAATTTCCATCACTTGCACTAGAATCACCTGGTTGGAACCAACTGAACTGGAGGGTGGTCACACAGCTAATCCTATGTATGAACCTTGCAACAAATTAGTCTATCTTGAAGTTTGCAGGAGTTCTAGTACAGAAGGCTGCTCACAGTAACTCCAGTAGCAAGCGAACTCTCACAGAGCTCAGCTATGACAGAGAAAGGAATGTTATTTTAAGACTCTGGACACCAATTCCTTGATACTTTCCTTTCCTAGGAAGTCTGTCAATTAGATTTAGAAATCCAGAGTGTATTGTTTATCACTGTATTGAAGTGTCTGACATCAGCTGATCTCCGTCTGTCTCCTGGTTCTCTTCATTATAATTCATTTTTTCACCATATTTTGGACTGAAATACCTGATGAGGATTATTTGAGCTCCTCTGGAAACTCACTTACAGTCTCAGCAGCGTCTGCAGCATCAAGATTGATCAGCCTGTGATCTGCAGGGTCAGATGAAGCAGCACATTCACTTGAACTGCAGCAGACATCTGAACAGGGGCCAGAGACACTGTGTGCTGCTCCCGTTTCCTTTGCTGCTGTGCTGCAGGATGTTAGACAAGATTCTTGGGAACCTTTACATGTGTGGACATTTGCCTGTGCCTCTGGTTAATCCTTGTGAATTTGTGTTTATGAAGAGAGTGCAAAAGGAAGCAGAGGGTGTGAAACCCTTGAATGTGGATTCCTGCAAGCAGATAAGGGTCGGGGTGGAAGGGCTGATAGAACTGGAGAGGTGCAGCTTGAAATCAGAGCTTGATAAAATCATTATCTGCTGTATACAAGAAGTCTGCATTAACGGAAATCGATCATTTCCTGTCCTCAACAGGACTACACATAGCTGGGATTTCAGTTTATTGTGTGTTAACAGGCATGGCTGTGCCTCAGGACTTGAGATTGGTAAAGCCTGTACACAGAGTTCGTATCACTAACACTTTGGGATGCCTAATTTCTTGGCTTACGTGGGCAGTTGGGGCCACTGTAGGCAGAAACATTTGGGCCCACCACTAAGAGGTGTTCAGGCAGCTGCCAGAATGGGGCTCTTGTCCCTGGAGTCTCTTTCCTCTTGGTTGGAGTCTTGATTGGAAAAGTGGTCATCAGAAGGCCACTAGCTGAGCAGCCTGCCTGCATGCAGGTTAATGCAGTATGCATCACAATGCCTTGTGCCATCACTGTAATGTCCTCTGGATGATTTGTGGAGGAAAAATTATGCGATCCTACTTCTGGGAATAAACCATGGGTTTAGCTGTGGGTTCTTATAGGATAGAAGAAAGGGAGATGGGAAGAACTGCCAAGGAAACCACTGACAGGAAAGGCCGTCAACAAAGAACTTTGTAGGAGAAATGCAAGGCATACATGGCTAAATATTTGTTCTCAGTGTACTCTGTGCCCTGAAGAACATGTGTTTTTCTAACTCTTTTTTTCCAGAACACTAATAACCAGACCATCTGTTTGCCTCTCTAAATCAGAGCAAAGCTCATGAAAACCCAACTTGAAAAACAGTAAGAAATTATCAGCTGTTTGTTTTAGCACTTAATAACTGTAATTAGCAAACCTAATGACATGTTTGATTATTTCATCGCAGTTCTGTTAGTCCAGGAGGAGGCAGGAGATGGGACTTATTGATTAGAGTAATTCAGACTCCTTCTAATTTTTATTGGTTTTTAAAATAATGTGCAGAGTGGCTCTCTGAAGACTGTGCATGTACAATTGGTGTGGAGATCATGGCTGACTTGGGGCAAGATTTGCCTCCCTGGGTGGATTACTAACAAGCAGAGACAGAGCCTCAAGCACTGTGAAGCTCCAACACAGTGGATCAAGTCAGAAAACCTCATTTCTCTTCCTGGTTCTTCAAGTGACTCACTGTGGCATCTGGGCTGAACTCCTTCCCCTCTCAGTACTTTACTGTTCCCTTCAGTAAAAAGATGATAATAAAGAAGTGGTATAGACTCCCTGCACAGCCAATGCCAGAAGATTTTCTTCTCTTTTATTGTGTTGCTGCTTCTCAGCAGGCTCTTTTAGAGGAGATGAGCATCCTTATGTAGGCATGTTCAATGGTGGTGATACCCCCTTCAGTCTGCCTAGAAAAGCTGAGATTTTGGGTTAGAAAATGTAAAAAAACCACTGCATATTATCAGTTTTTAAGAGAGTAAACCACAGTTACTGAACTCTGCGAATCTGATGGTGAAGTAAACGTGTGGCAGCTTGTTCTAGAAGAAATCTGATTTTTTTTATACAGGCTTGTGGTAAAATTGTAAATTATGTAGGCATTCATAAAAATTAGGGATTTCTCAGTAACTGCGATTGCATGGAGTTGAAGGAAGTAGTTGAAGGCTTCTAGTATGTCTGATGAACTTGTATTAATTTCACTCTATTGCTCAAAGCCTAGAGCTGCATTTTTATCACAAATGAGAAATATTTGTTTCCAAACTTAACATATCCTGGTGTTTTACCCAAGTCTCCTTGTTTTTGTGTGCTGTGAGAGTAGAAGGAATCAGTCCAGGCACTTATTTATCCTTCCATCATCCAGAAAAGTCCAACTGGGTCATCATGTAACCTTCCTCCTCCAATGAGAATTAACCCATTTTCTCTGCTCTGTCCTGGTAACTTCTGACCCTGTGCCTGAGCCTTATTTATCCTGCTCTCCTGAGGACAATTTAGATGAACTGCTGAGGGACAGTTTTTATCCTGAAGCAAAGACAGGACAGGAACGTTCTGGATCCTATTTTCTTTTCTGCAGCTGAAATCATTGTGTTGCTGTTACTAAAAGGGTCAAGAATTTTCTGACTTAGTGCTTTCAGCCTACTAGAGTTTACACAGGTTTCTATTTATTTATTTTGTAGAGCTCACTTTGGTGGAATGGTAGGTGTTAAAGGGGTCCCTGACCAGAAACACAATTTTTGGTTTACAAAGCTAAGGTGAATGGGCAGCATCAGAGTGATTACTGCTGCTGGGCTGTGGGAAGCTCATGGCCCTTTCTGGTGTTTCATGTCCTGGGAGAGGATTATAAATGTGGGCTTGGATGTCTTCTGATCTCAAATCTTAGTGCTTTTCCACATGGTACAAATATTTAAATAATTGTGAATGAAGGAGAGGGAGTCTGAATGAGTAGCAGGTAGCATGTTCTTCTGGGATGCAGTTCAAGTTAAGGTCTCTGCTTCAGCAAATATCTGGAAGCTTTTGAAAGTCTTGGTTACATCTAGATATGATGGGAAATTTTTAAAAATCTTGAAAAGCTTCTTGTGTTGAAAAAATATTTCCCTCCAGTTTTAGTTATTTGTATTGGTTTGCCATTCTATAGACCGGCTTGCTTTTCTGTTGGATACATCTCATGTGTAATATAATGGTTTGGCATTGATGTGGTATGTGTGAAATAATCTCAACAAAGGGAGAATGTACTTAAAATGAGGAAGCTTTTTTTCATAAAAGGGTCTGAACATTTAGATGAGTTTATTTCCTTGTAAATGGAATCCTTTTTTTTACATTATGCCCCCATTTTCATGCTATGTGACAGAGGCATGGATCTGCCATGGTGACACTGAATGCTGATGGACCTTCCTCACCTTCATGGTGTAAAGCCAAAGGCAAATAGAAAGCACGGAGATTTGGGTGGAGATTAGGCAGGACAGTTTTTGTACTCCATATGTACCCCTGTCTGCATGAGGGCTCAAAATAAGGATGACATCTGTTGTTTGCATCTCCATTTGTATCCCTGGACAAATCAGACACAACCTGGTTCCAATGGAGACTTGCACAATGTAGCTCTTCAGGTGTACTCCATCCACTGAAAACCACGGGTACCAGTGGCATCTCTATTTCTACAGATGAAGTGTGTGTAAAAGACTCTGTCTTGTATAGGCAGCAGTGCTGTAGAAGACTCTTTAGACAGATCTTAGCAATTAAAAATTATCTGTATTTTAAGAAAACTTTATATATAGTAACAAGAATGTGCCAGTAGCACAGACTGCAGGTCTCCCGGGTTCTTAATGAGAGAGCACAGTGTGGATCAGTGCCGGAGATGTTCATGTCCTTGTGTAGCTTTTTCTTCTTGTTGGCCAAGTAAATTAGCTCAGAAAGCACATGGGTTTCCTTTCTCAGAAGTGATATTTCAGTTAAAGGGATTATACTTCCCATTGAGAAGTGCAAACTCGTGCATTTTTACAGCTTGTTTGTGAGGTCCTTGCAGTTCCATATTAGCGTTTTGAGCTGTAGTTTAGCTGTAACTTTTTCCTAGATAGCAGTGCAAACATGTATCTAACAACACACAATTCCTGGAAGAAATCCTGAGATAATATGTGAAGAAAGAACTAAACACTGAACGAGGTACTAGATCTCAGTTTCAATCTTCTTAAACTTTATTTACAGGATAGAATAAAATAAAGTGCTGCAGAATAGATTGTATTTGCTCCTGTGTTTGTGATCGTATAGTTCAAGGCAGAGTTATTCCTTTATGGCTAATCCTTTAGACAATTGTTGTAAAAGATAAAGGGCCAGACACTGACAGTTTAAAGAAGTGGTTTTTAAGACAGGAAAGCTACAGGAAACCACCCCCCCAACAAATATTTTGATTTCCAACAACACTTTATAAATGGAAAGCTTAGAAGACATGAACAACTAATCAAAATTTTAGTTCTAATGAAGTAGTTGATAGATTAGAACATTGTGCTGCATCAACATTACTGGATACATTGCTTCAAACTGGCAGGACGTGTAAACTAACTTGGAATGAATGATGCAACACACTGAGCAACAGTGAAAAATGCTTTCACTTTCTTGATGTTGACCAGTTTAAAACTATCCCCACAGTAGGATTTCATTAGCATCACCTCCTTGGAGTAGCAGATATATTAGATTTGATGGGACTAGGTGAAAGAAGAAATGCTAGTAGCAATTTTCCTTGTGTGAGCTTTTTTTTTTTTTTCCCCTTAAATCCCCCATTTGGAGCTCCAGCAAATGCAAGCTTGTCTTCCTCAATTAGGCAAGTCTGAAACCTACAATGGGAGTGCAGACTCTTAAATGTGCTGTAATTTCTATTTATCAATTCAGTGCACGTAGTTTTTTTTGACGTGTGCTTCCTGCCTGATTTTCTAACAATCCTTTATTTTCCACAGGTGGCCGTGATAAACGAGGTGGTCCTGTCTTGACCTTCCCAGCCCGCAGCAATCATGACAGAATAAGGCAGGAAGACCTTCGTAAACTTGTGACTTATTTGGCCAGCGTGCCAAGGTAAAGCTAGAAAGAAAACACTTCAAAGCTTCGGGTGGATGGGTGGGTGGGGAACTTGTTCTTGGCAGTTGCTGATTTCCAAGTATTAACATTTAGTACCTTGAGTTCTTGGGGTGGAGGAACAAAAGTGTTCCCTTCCTCCTCCTGTGTGCGCTCCGGTGGTTTTTATGGCACGCGTGGCAATGCAGGAGCCCCAGAGCGCAGGCAGTGGGAGCAAACCTGGGCTTCAGGCTCCTTGAGGAGCAGCTCTCATTCTCCATTTCTGTGCAACTGTTTTAATCGAGTGCAAAGGGAGGAATGCTGCTTAGAGATCTGCAGTTAAATATAGCAAGCTGGAGAGAGCCTGCTGTCTGTTGTTGCTTTTTAATACTTTGTGGGAGGCTCTGGAAAGCTGGGGTAGGGGGCTGTAGTTGCTGGGGAGGAGAGTGCCTGTACAAGAAGGCAGATCTTCCTGCTCCAGTACTTTCCAGAGATTTCTCCAGGCTGGGAAAGGAACATGGGTGGACTTAGGAGGAAGCTTTCAAAGAAAAGCATTTCAAATTGTACTGAATGTAAACCACCACCTTTCCCTGCATTAGTCTCTGTGGCTCTCTTCCAACAAGTAAGTCCCCGTCCTTTTCCCAGGGATGCTGGAAGAAAGGTGTGTTGCCAGAGCATATTTTTCAAGCTTTGGGAGATCATTTATAGGGCTCATTCCCCAGGGAGGTATTTCTGATCCAGCCTCAGAGAGAATGAGACTACATATGCCCTCATCCATCTTCCTTTTTCTATTTTTAAGCTTGTCAAATATCCTTGCCCAAAACCCACTGCACCAGATGTTGAGGTGAGTGTTACCCCAGGGCAGGTGAGGGACTGAGAAGGGATGCTCAGGGTTGCAGGAACACATCCTGTGCCACCCAGGAGCTCCTTCTCTTTTAAACCCCCAGAACATGAGCTGTTAAACAATGTTCATGTTTTGGCAAAGAGTGTGAAGTTAAGACATGAAGGACAGAGGGGTTGGCTGCATCTGGAAGTCAGGAGGTAACGGTCTTGGAAATGCACTCCGTTCCTTAAATATGCAATGTGCAGAGGACAAAAGTGGTGTTTGGTATGGAAGAGGGTTAAGGGCTGTTTGGAGACTTAATCACTTGGCTGCAGAGTGAGTAGCAAATGCAGCCATGTGTACCAGATCTGCCAGTGCTTGTTTCTTGGACATCATAAGTCTTCTGGGGATACAATTTTTGCTCTGTTGAACTTCTGGTCATTGAGGTTTTACTAATAAGCTGAGTCTGTTTGCTTTTCTCCCCACCCCTGGTCATTTTATCCTCTGGCCAGTTTCATTTTCAACCATATTGTGAGAGAGATTACAGACATGCTGCAGGGCTGGGGGAGCAGTAGGTCAGTCCCTCGGACTGTGTGTCCCAGAGCTTGGCAATTCCCCCTCAGCTGCTGCAGTAATGAAAATGGTCCCCTACATCTTATCGTTTTTTGCATGGTTGCAAGTATGAAGATATGACATTGCTTCAGGTTGCAAGCATTTGCAGAGCAAAAATGACCTTATAACGTGTCAACCTTTTCTATTAATTGCTCTTCCCTCATGGAGGTGGCCATAATAGAAAGATGTATCCCTTCTGTTCCTTACTGTCACACAGCTGAAATGCTGCTTTTGGTTGCCTCACTCTGGATCAGTGCATTTTTCTCTGATGATGTAGAACCTGAGATCAGAGGTACATGCTGAAGGAGTCAATACAAGAGTTGGCTGCCCGTCTCCCTAGAAATACTAGAACCCATTCTCCTGCTGGTGGCCATTGCAAAGCCTTGTTCTGTCCTGGTGCGTGAGGCCTTTGGAGGATATCTCTCTAGTTATGCCAGAGAACATCCCTTCCTCTGTGGTACAATCTCCTGTGATGAAAGTGCACCCAGCAGTGAGGGACTGGCTATGCATTGAGTACTTTCACTGGCTTCCCAATGGTCCTTGCAGATTAGACCTCTGGTGGTATTAACTGGAGTACTGTCTTCTTGTTGGGATGTTTGCACATTGAGAGGTGTGGAGCAGAAAGCAGCAAGAGTGATCAGAGGTCTTGAAAAAGTGGCCTGTCAAGGAAGGATTAAAAGGGTAGAAGTTGTTCAGTCTAGAAAGTGAAAAGCATGTGCAAGCATGTTGGGATGCTGCAAAAGGAAAGGGTTTGTAAGGCAAAGAAAAACAAATGTGTTACACCAGAGCAAGTGAAGATTAGGTTGGATATGAAGAAAAGATTTCTAATGGATTCCCATTAGCACTTTAAGACATCTAATTTTATCTTAAATCCTTCTTTTGCTGTATAGACAAGCCTCTGATATTGATATAAACATTATGGAGAGGGTATGGTAGATCAGGAGGTTATTTCTCCCAGGTCCTCCTTGTCCTGTTTTGTCTGGTGCAACAGCTGTGAACTTGCTGCTCTAGGAGAGAAATGTGATCACAAACTTCATGGGTTTGGCACGTGGGAATGTGTAACCTGTGTGGTGTAAGGAAACACTGAAAACTCATTTTCCCTAAACATTTTGTTCACTTTAACAAGGGCAAGCAGCAGAGCTTTCAAACTTATTTATGTTTTGGAAACAAATATATGGAAGGAACAGTTGGAATTCCTATCACTGGCTCTCAGTTCATGTTTATTCCAAGATGAGTGCTCTTGTTACTAACTACATCAGCCATCCACCAAAATAAACAATTTCATTAGCAGAAACTCTGAACAGGATGTTAGAAGAAACTGCTGTGATGTTGAGTGCTAGAAAGAGAAGAATTTTCTGTGCTAGCTGAAAAAGTAGAAATTCTTTAGGAAAAAGAGACTGTAATTTATCATATTGACACCAGGATAATAATTCTTTCTTTATTCTCGGTGCATTGGTTTCTGAGTGAGACAGATTGCTCTCCACGTTGATACTATCTGTCACTTAACCCTTGTTTTATATCTTAATGGAGGGGGCAGAGGTGGCGCAGTGCTGGGAGCTGGGAGCAGGTATGAGATTGGTGATGAAATGTGATGATAGATTAGGGTAAGTGAAACCAGAGTCTTGCTTGCAGTTTTCAAAGTTTCTGATTCAGCTTTCTTCAGTTCCTTCTTCAAAACCAGAATAATAATGTGGGCTTTCTGAAAGCAGCTATGTGTGTTTGAGTTAGAGCAGAATAGTGAGGGCTTTCATGCAGCTGGGAGCCACAGTCAGGCAGGTGCCTGCAGGCAGTGGGGTTTCCTGTGGCTGAATGCTACTGCCTGGGGGTGAAGATCTAGGAACACAGCTTGTTCCTATCCTGAAATGGTAACCTTTCAGTCCACAGTGCCTGGGGTAATTTAAGGCTTCTGGGAGGTTCAAAATTCTGATCCTGCCGTTTTGAGTAGGAGGAGTAGGTTGTGAGTGGGTATCTGACACTGGGAACTAATGTGGTCCTGGTTTGGTGCCCTACAGTGGTACTTTCAGGCATATCTCAAGGTCCTTTTCTCTAAACAGTTCCACTGTAATTAGTTACTAAGAAACGAAGACACTATTCATTAGATTCATTAGATGTAAAGATAATTCCACGGATGCCAAGTTTCTAGCACTCTGCCATTTTCTGCTTGGTTTACATTTGCACTAATGCTTTCTGGGTAGGCGAAGCTGTATTTCTTGTGACTCAGGATAGCTTCTATTTACATGCAAATTTAAATGGATGCAATGTTTAGAAATTTGGAGGGCGTGACTGAATCTAGGATAACATGGTGTTTATGATCAGAGGAGCTAAGGGAGAATTTCCTGGCCTTGCTGAAGATTTTATATTTTAACACCAGTGCAGTGCCATCTATTCCAGTAGAACGAGCTTTGATTTACGTGTGCGCAAATGAAACGAGCACCAGGCCAATCTCCTCTGCGAGCCCTCTGGAATTACAAATTAAGTTATGCGTAGGCTATAGGAGGATAAAAAGGAGACAGAATATTATTAGCCTGAGTTATCTCCTCGCATGGTGAAGCAATACGATGAAGGAAATGTTCTCTGTCAGCTATAGTGAACCTTCCGGCTGAACACATCAATCTGTTCTGGAGCCAAGATAAGCAATGCTCTGTGCTCTCTGCAGAGGGGAAACCCGAGATGCCTCAGGGGCCTGTGTTTTTAAAGACATCTACTTTTTATTTGTGCTCTGTTCGAAAAGCTGCTCAAATGTTTCCCTATTCTAGGGGACATCCAGGGCTCGTAATAGCAGCAAAGTGTTTCAAGGGCCAGCCCTGTGTGTTTGAACAGCTCCTCAGAGCTGCCCAAGCTGGATGAGAGGTGCTAGGAGCAGTAAAACAACTGAAGTGCCCCTAATAATTAGTTTAATGACTTGGGCTTTGTAAAATTAGAAGAACAATACAGGGGATGGCAAAATGTAGCAATACTCACCCACTCTTGGATTTATTTTAAGCTCTTCTCTGGTGACCTCTGGTACTGTGTATATTAGCTCCTCTGGCCGGGAGTAGTGTGAAACTCATTTTGTTGATTGATAGGAATTAAACCCTAGAGCTCTGCTTTCTGTTATGTGATCTTAGCACAGAAGGAGCTTTTGAGGACTTTTTTTTTTTTTTTTTTTCTGGAAGCTATTGTAGATCTACAAAAATAACCATCTATTTAAAAAAAATAACACCGGGACTTCATACTAATTTTAGTAACTAAATATCTGGTGCCATCAATAAGATAATTATTCCACCATACATTTGTTTCAAAACACAGCAGTAAAAAAATGTAGTGAAGCTAATGAGCCTAATGGAGATGTAGTATTTTCTTCAGATATAGTTTAAGAAATAATTGTAAGGTATTTTGGAGAAAGATGTTCATGAGTAGTAAATAATTGACATGAGTGCTGGTGAATTTAAGAGTGTTTTGCCACTCTCTAGCCAGTTCAAATCCAGCCTTTACAGTAACTGGTATTGCTGTGTGATGTTTTATCACTCTGATAGGGATTGGAGGACTTCTGTTGAAATGTTGATGCTCTTATGCTCTTACCTTGTCCTGCTGAAAGGCTTCTGAGCTCACTGCTCTGTGTTGCTTCCTGTGTCCCCTTACTGACCACCTCAGGGCCAAGGTACACATTCACTGCTTGTTGAAAATCAGCACTTCAGAAGAGGGTCTCTGATTTCCTTCCAGCTGTGTTAATAACCTGTTGAGGCATTTTATTCCTGGGTGAGTGGACAGTGGCTATAATTGATGTTGAAATTCTGCAGCAAATGTCTACAGCTGCAACCTTGGAAACTCCCTTTTACCAGAAGCTGCTAGAAAATGTGGACTTCCTAGAAGTGCAGAGAGTGTGACAAGAGCTGTCAGAGCCTGGGGAGCAGGAATTAAAATAAAAGATTGAAGGTGTTGGGGATGCTTATGTTAGAAAGTAAAGTGATGTGTTAAAATACACTCTGCAAGCCTGAGCTAAAGTAAACAATTTAGTCTCAGTGTACATGGAAAATGGCACAAAAAGAAAGTGATTAAAATAACAGATTGAAGAACTGAAGCAGGTTTCTGTATCCTCCTCATCGTGGAGACCCTGTTAGGAGGTGTGTCAGGAGAGACCCAGGTCTTGTCACTCTTGTCTTGCTGCAGTCACTCCAGCTTTTGTGATAGTGTTTTGTATAAAGGTGCAAGGTTTTTAAACAGATATGCAATTTCCTATGTTTGTTTTTAAATCAGCCCAAACCTAAGGTAAATGGAAGGGCTTTAGTATCTGTTTCCAAATTACTTCCTGCTTTCATTGCTTGTTGCTGTTTTTCTGGATAGCGTAAGGTCTGATCTTGCACAGCTCTGGACCTAAAGCAGATGTCCTCTTTCTCTGCCTCCATGGGAGCTGAGAGTGCTCTCTGAGTGGTTCCAGCCTGGTTACCTGCTGAGCCCTGTTCTGCTGTCCAGCTCCATAACAGTGCAAGTGTTTTCAGACCTGTTTTGTGATGAGAAGCACAAAGAGCATGATCCTTAGCTTTGTGGTTGATGTACTGGGAATTACACAGCTCTTGTAGCCTTTTCCCTCCAAAGACCAATAAAAGGCAGGGTAAGCTGGGCTCTGCATCTCACTTCTACCAGTAATCATGCATATGGGTCTAACAGAAGTCTCTCTTTATTGTGAAATAGAAGCAAATGAGATTAACTTAATGTTAATATTGAGACAAGCTTATGAAGATTTCATTATCTTGTTTCAGAATGCGAGTTTGGGAATTGAAATAAATAAAATAAAGGTTGTTGTTCTTACAAGAGTGAATTCCTTATGTAAAGTAAATTTCTTAAAGTACTTACAAAGGGATTTGCCAAGTATTTTCTAAGTTGTTTATCTTGTGTCCAAACACTTTTTCTGTTTTGGAAGACCTGAAAATCTCTTACTGCTTTTTCGCCCACTAAGTTCTACATTATTTCTTTATTTTTAAGTATAGCTTGCTCCATTTAATTATATTTCAATTGTATTTCAATAAATAATTGAAGTTACTGATTGCCACATGCAGGGAGACTGGGATTTCAACTTGTCATTGTGTTTTTAAGCATTGTATTCAACACTCAACATCTGCTTAATTTTAGGCTATAAATCTGCGATTGAAAACAGTTAATATGAACGAATCTCTTTTATTATGTCTGAATTATTTCCAAGGCAATTGTTCTATTTCACAGTGTAGGAGAGGGAGTTCAGTTTTCTCTTACTGCCAACCATGCAGACTCATGCTGAGATTTCAAAGTCATGTTGAGTTCTTTCTGGTTCATCTAACATCTCCAACACAAATTCAATGGGTTCATAATTTGAAGACTTAGGATTGCAGAGGGTAGCCCTACAGGCAAAGTTTAGCCTGGAAAGGAAATGCACAGGTCTGGAAGAGAAATTGCCTTTCCTGGCACTGGGCTCTTTTCCAGCCAAGTGGGAGCTCAGCTGTACCTTCTTCAATGGAGTCAGTGGATAGGGCTTGTAGAGGGCACAAGTCCAATGAAATAAAAGGTCACTGTTTTACTTTGTGCTCCTCCCACACAGCAAAGTAAGCATCTCTACCCAGTTCAGGTCCAATGCCTTTTGGTTTTACTGGTCTGGCCTTTTTTGCTTCAGGCCTGCCCTCCTACCTGCAGGGTGTTTCTGCTCCCCACAGGCCGTGCAGTCAGACTGCAAGCTCAGAGCAGCCACAAGGATGGCAGTGGGTGGATTCCTTCTCACAGCCCCCATCTTCCCATGTCCTCTGTACTGAAAATAGCCAAAAGGTGCTGCTGCCCAGCCACAGCTCTGCAGTACCACCACACCTGGCCTCTCTCTCTCTTACCGAGAGAAGAGCCACGGGAGGGCTGTTAAAATCCTGTGAGCACAGTCAGAGCTGCCTGTGGCAATGATCCCTGCTTGGCTTCCTGCCACGGCCAGGAGGGCTGACCTGGAGAGAGCTGCCTCCTGTATGGGTGGTGATTCCATGTAGTGGCATCATCTGAGTCCTCTCAAGGTCTGGTGGGCTTTGCCAAGGGTCTGAGCTTTGCCAAGGCCCTGAGAAAACCTCAGCTCTCTTCTCAGGGGAGCCTCAGGTGCTGCTCAGCTCCCTTGCAGGGGCTGTGGGGTGCTGATTCTGGCTCTCTCACATGGGATGGGTGCCTGTCCTGTGCAGCCACTCCCTGTGCTGCTGTATTTCTGTTTGCAATGTTGTGCATAGTACCTCAGTGCATTTCCAAGAGAGGATTCTGCTTGGATTTCTCCAAATCTGTATCAAACAACCCCATCACTGTGCATGCCACCACTGCTGGGATGCAGCAGCCACCATGGCCTAGTGCCACCCAGTGGTGCTGGTAGGGTCTGGGGCCTGATCCCATCCCCTGAGCTGTCTCACGTAGAGCAGTGCTCTATACTCTGCTTTTTGAGCTCTGTCCAGGCCCTCAGTCTGGGGATTAGATCAGCATTGTTCCTCCTCCTAAATGGCTTTTGCATGTTGGTTGTACCGGCATCTGCTGCCTGGAAGAAGGAGCTGAGGTGATGGAGAAAAGGCAGAAGCTTGTAAACTAGGATCTATCCTGCACCCATTCACTGGTGAGGGAGCTGGTGGGCACCACAGCCTGCTATAAACTTTATGCAGAGCATCATTTTCTCCATCTTCTTCCTCAGTGGCTCTCTGAGAAGTGTTTTGTGAGTCTCTGCAGCACACCTCCCCATGCTGCCGTCCTTGGCCTTGGCCACAGTGCTGGTGTAAAGCTCTTGCATGTTCCTCATGGGCCTTTTAACCATCAGACCTGTGGCTCCACAAAGCTCCAAGAGGTCCAGGCAGCAGTGACTGGGAGAATTCCTTGGAGAAGGCAGGCATGTGCTAATGTGAGCAGTAATTCAGAAAAGCTAAAATTAGCAGACAGAGAGGTTTTGTGGGAGCGTCTCGCTGGCAGCAGAGCTGGCACAGGCTGTGCACAGTTCCCTCCTGAAGCTGTCAGCAGCCATCAGTGGAATATGAGCAGTTCAGCCAATCCCAGATTTTCTTTTAGGTGATCTCTTTCCTACAGTTTTTGCAGAGACTGTAAAATAGGTTTTGTCTCATTCCACTATGAATGCTTGTGTTCCTCATCAGTAACTCCAGTATGTGCTATATCCTTTTCACTGTTAGAAATTATTACGATTTGGAAGTGGCTTATGCCATCTCTTCATGGATGTCATTAGAAGCAGGAAAACAACTGCAGTCTACTTTGTAATGGGCATATTGTCCAAGGCAACTCAATGTCAATGGAAAGCTCTTCTAAACTCCCATGGAGAATGGATGAGACCTTTACTGTGTGCCAGTATGAAGCAAGTAATGGGAGACACAGAAGTGGAGTTGTCTCAGCCTAGACTGGCTGATCCTTATCCTCACTGGATGCATGGAAGTTTTGGGGATGCTACTCCAAAGTCTGGGTTCCCCAGTGCACAGCTTGGGTAGGACTGAGGATATTTTCAGGAATACTTTTAGCCATATCTCCAAATGAATAATAAAAAGCTGATGTCATCATGCTGTCTGTCAGTCACTGTTAAGCCAAATCTGTCAGAGAAAATGCTCAAGAATATTAAATTTCTACAAATTTAATGAGAATAGACAGGCGCTTTGTGGAAAGAGACCTAATTAGTGTCCACAGAGAGGAGAAGGTGGTCTGAACTCAGCCCTTCTCAGAGTCTGGAGGTGTCCAGGTATCTCCAGACCATGTAAGAGGTACATTTGTTATTAACCATTAGAGAATCAATGTGCAAACCATTACCAAGGATTTGACAGTTTGCATACTCATAAAAGCACATGCTAGTTTATGGTATTAGAAAATTTGATCATGAAAAATAGAACAATGACCAATTCATGGCAACATGGGATTGAGCAGGCTGATGTTCTTATAGAGTGGAAAGTCTGTCTTGGGACTGGCAAAATTTGTCTCAGAGGTTAGGATGCTCAGTTCCCTGCTGTTTGCAAAGGGAATTGGTGTCCAAGTTGGGTAGACAGTTGTAAATCCCATCAATGGTTTCTTCTCATTTTCCACAAGGTGTTTCTAACCAAGTCTGTGGTGTTTTATGCCTTCCTTGTGGATCCTGGCAGTGCTTCAGAGTTCCCTGTGGATCCTGCAGCACTGCATGCAGCAAAACATAATTGTAACTCTGTGGTGTGAGACTGTTGGGCTACTTGGATTAAGAGAAAAAAGAAAGAGAGAAAGAAATACTTTAATGCAAAGTAAAATCATAAATAAGAAAAATAATTCTAGACTCTCTCCTTTCCCCCCAGGAAAAGGCAGCAAAGTGTCATTCAGACATGCTTTTGGCTTGGCAAACATTGTCTGGTCAGCAACGTGTGCCACAGTGTATTTTTCTGCTATTAACAGGGGAGGATTGGTTTCCCTGACTGTGTACACAGGGCTTTATTTTATGTCTAACTTTAAAGAGAAACCTTAGTCTCTGGAGAGTTTTCCACTGATGTAATATTTTAGAAAGGTCCTTTGTGGTACTTCACCAAGAAGGCAAAGAACCAAAACAGCTTTCCCTTGTCCTGCTACTGTTTTCAGGGAAATCTTCCACCTCTTAAACATGCCCACACCACTGTGCAAACAAGAGACAGTAGGAACCTGCCGTAAGCTTGGTGTGGTATTTACAAGGGACATCTTTGCTGAATGGTCCTTTTGATTAAAATTATTGAATAGAAATTGTAATCAAGCATGGGCTTTGTAGAATAATTGCGTCTTTCTCCAAAAATCATAGCAGCAGCTCATCTCCAGCCAGATCAGCCTGCTTTTATATGCCTTTCCTGTCCCTTTCCCCTGTTTCACATAGGAATACAAGAAGAATTGACAGTCTCTAATATTAATGCTGTATTATTAGAAGACTTTCACTAGAAGGATAAGTTTAGTTTTATAGTTTGTTTATTTATTTGAGGGTCTTCCAAGCCAGATGCCTGTGCTTTGAATGTTGCCATTGAGGATTGAATAAATACTACTTTTTGAAGTTTGATATGAAAGAGTTGCTAATTAAAAGTTATTCTTGCTTGGTAAACCATATTAAACTGATATTAAACCATATTAACTGATATTTTACATCTTGAAGATAGAAAACCCTAAGTGCTTTTATTACAGACATGCTGCATGAGGCAGAAGTACACATCCCTTTAACAGTGTGCACTGATTAGACCCCTAATTTCTGGGGAGCAGGGTCTTAAAGCTGCCTTTCCCAATCCTGAATTGGGAGTACTCTGTAAGAAATTAGCCAGGTACTGTGTCACTGCCTGACCTTAGAAAATGCACTTGGAAAACCTGTCTCATTATGAAATGTACTATTTTACCATGCAGCAGTTCTAGGGAGTGGAAGAATAATTTAGGGGAGAACAGTAATCCCAAAGGTGTCTGATTAACTAATGGGTGATCTTGCACATAGGAAGCATGGCTGGAAAAGCTTCCTTGTTAATAAAGTGTTAGTCTAAGAATTATTTAAGTAGGCAATATGTTCTTTTTCTCTAAGATCTCTTTTTTCTTTAGTTCTAAGGACAGAACTAGACTCTTACAACATTGATTAATCACATCCAATTTTGCAGTTATGTCCCCTTATTTCTCCATTCGTCTCTTTCTACAACATTTGTAACTTAGTTCAGAAACTGCATCTGGAGAAGCAAACATTTCTGGGATCACAGATTAGTTAAGATTTTGCTCCCCACTGGAGATTTGTGGGTAGGAGCTGCAACTCCATTCCAAAATCTAATTAAAAATCAGATACATAGGGAAGTAGTGAAAAATCTAACCCATAGGAAGAATGTCTGGGAGCTCTGCTTTTTAATGAACTGTTAGACTAGGAATCAAATACACAAGCAGTATGTGCATGTTTTTTAGGGCTTTATTCTTCTCTCTTCACAAGGCAAACCTCAACTGTTATATCACTCCTCACTTACCAAGCTTACTGGAGATCTCAGTTTCTCTTTACTTTCCAGAACAGCCGCCCTAATGATTTTGCAGTGTCAGATCGTAAACTGTAGGTGACATGGAAATAGGCTCAGCTAAAAAGATTTCCTGGGATTTTCATTTGGGAATGAATTCTGTAGGACACTTCACCACAGTAGTTTTAGGGACTGCTAAAATGTATCTGTGTATTAGCATCAGCAGCACTTACCCGATGACTTGTTGGGCACTACTAATTATATGAAGAGGGCATAAATTTTTGTTAGGTAAAATCCACTCAATATTTTTGAGAAAGAGGCGATTTGAGAATCCTCCTGCTCTAACTTGAACACTAGATTTAGAAATGTTCATCTTAGAAAATAAGATGCTAGTTGTCCTTATTATATATATTTTTACATTCCCAGGGACACTTGGAAAATTAAAGCAGAAATGTTTGAATAACGTACAGAACTTCGAGCAACATAAATCAAATCAATGTATTGGATACAATACAAATGCAAACCTGTCTTGATCTCCATTTCTGGGCTTTTGAAATTGGTGACAAGCCAGTATTTCCAGAAGCTGAAGTCCATTTTGTAAATACTGTGTTCACAATGCCCTTTTAGAGGCAACTGACTTATAATTGTTCTTTCAATGAAAGGTGTTTTGGGGGGTTTTTTTGGTTTTGTTTTGTTTGGGGTTTGTTTTTTTTTTTATTTTATTTTTTTTTTATTTTGTGGGAGAATACAAATGCACAAAGAACTTTAGCTGTGTTCATGCTGCCTTGAAAAGATGCCAGAAGTCAAATGTGTAATTAGGGAGTCTGTTAGAAGTCTAATTCCTATACTTGTGAACATTTTTCTGGCACATAGCTTTTAGTGTCATTGCTTTCCTTTTTGTATTTCTTATTCTCTTGCCGAAGAAGTAAGTTCCTGTCCAGAGGAAATTATCATAGATCTTCTGGGGTATTACTTGTTCTTTGTCAAAGTCCAGTTTTGTTTTTGAGTGAAATACTCTGAAGAGTAGACCCTGTTTTATTTAACGCCTGGTTACTCATGGAAAATCTCTTTAAAATCCTTCAAAAGATGTTACATTTTAAGATACAACAGGTTATGTTGCATTCTCATAACGTAGGTTTGTTCTTGCAGTGCTAGAATTGATTGTTTCCAATGCTGAGACACTTTCTGTTCTATGTCACATATGTTCACATAGTGGTCAAATTCTAGAAGCTAATGATAAACTATTTTAGGTAGATAGGGCAGAGAGATGATCAAAGAAATCATTATCACCAGATGATGTAACAGGATTTTTTTGTGGTGAATGTTAAGGTAGTTGGCAGCAAATTAATATATTAGGTAATTTTATGAGTTAGTCTCAATTGATTTATCAAACCATTAGTTCTTCCTACTTTTGATGGGTGCCTCCTATGAAAATTACAGGATTCCCCTGTTGGTTTTTCCAGGCTACAGCTGACTTCAATAGAATCCAAATGAACTTGAAATATATATCTGCTCTGCAAACAGAATCAGGCAACAAATGAATGTCAAGACAACAGACTAGAGAGGATTTTTCTAGGCAGCCATCACCAAGCTCTCAGACTTTTCTACAAGTCTTATATATCTTAAGACAGAATAAAGATATTTATTCATTGTGTAAATTGCCAGGGGCATAAGAAGGAAATCATCAAAGTGGAAACATGCATTCACCATGTCTTCTCCTAGTCACAAATGGAAGGAGGATATCAATACTTTTTCAGGCTAACACATTAATTTACTACAATAGATTGGAAACTGATGCAAGCGGTCAACCAAAGCAGTAAAAGGCCTGCCTGGCCTGCAGGCTTCTACTTACCATGTTCTTTTACTAATTCTTGTTTAAGTACTGTGATCCTCCTCCAGAAAAGCAGTCAAGTGTGATCATGTGTCCATCCATATCCAGCAAGTGTAAACATGTGCTTCATGCACCATCTTAATTGCTTAATCAAGCTCCTTCTATTGTGAAGCACAACCATACAAACGGGAAGCAGATGGGAGATATTTTTATCAGACGGGCCATAGGACTAAAGAAACATGGTCAGTGAACATTGCTGTCCTTAAAATCCCCATCCATGCAACATCCCCACAATGTGATAATTCAGGCAGCAGCCACTGTCATAAACCCAGTCCCAACCTTATCTCCCCTTTCAGATACCAACAACCTGAACTTGCTTAAGGGACATAAGCACACACTGACAATTATTTTAGAAGAGTTCATATCAAAGAAGGTTGAAACAGTTGTTTACATTTGGAATCAAGGTTGGGGGTTTTTTTGGGAGTCATTAGTTTTTTAGATGATTTTAGCAGTTTGTATAGCATCACCCTCAAAAGAGACCAGTGCATTATTCTTTGTGTTTTCAAGGGACAGGAAAAATTCTGAGTGTATCTGAGCTGTTTTCTCTGCTGTTTGCCAAGTCTGTTATAGCAACAGAGGTTTTAACTTGTTTCCTTAGTTTTATGCTAGAA
This sequence comes from Pycnonotus jocosus, assembly GCA_013400435.1. Taxonomy (NCBI): domain Eukaryota; kingdom Metazoa; phylum Chordata; class Aves; order Passeriformes; family Pycnonotidae; genus Pycnonotus; species Pycnonotus jocosus. Next base: position 392,563 of record VWYP01023767.1, on the reverse strand, counting down.
AAGCACTTAAAATTATGCATGAAGCTAATGCTTCTGTGGGTTCTACATCAAATCCCCAGTAATTGTGCTTTTGCAGTTTTTTCCACTATAGCCTTCGAGTACTAGTTTGATTATGCTGTGATCACTGCTTTTACTCCACACAATTCAAAAAGAGCAAAATCCTTGATTATAATTGGAGGCATTGTTTATTGTTTATTTGGACAAGCACTTGCCCAGTCCTAATTGACAGCCTGAATTGTGCAGCATGGTCATCAAAATGGGCAAGGGCTTCTGTGCATAATTCATGGCTTTGACAAATGTCATATCTGGAGGTTTTGTGGCAAAATTAGCAGCAGTGAAATAGTTAAGAATTCTGGTATTTGAGCTGCTAGAACTGGGTTTTCAGTTAGCACCCCAATAAGATGAAGAATGCAAGTTCATGTTCTAGTCTCATTGTTTCTTCCATTGGCTGCGGACTCAGCCAGACAAATGTGCATTACTTTATATTGTCAAGGCTATCTTTGCAAGCAGATGGGCTAGAAATCTAATTAAAAAACCCAAAAGCTTTGATTCTGGAAAAAAAATAGAAAAGTCTGTGGGACAACCCTAAATCCTCTGAATTAAATGGATGTTCTGTGTCAATGCTGTTCTATTGTCACACTTATAAATAAAATATGAAGGAGTCTGCGTTCACATAGACCCATAAATGGGCTCATTTATGAGTTTAATAAAGCATGTGTATTCAGTACAATTAGATAAGCATATGCATAGAGCAATAAACTATTCCTGTATAAAATCAGCACACGTGTAAGAGAAAATATATCCCAGTGTGGATAAGTACATGGTTAGATTATTAACTGATCTCTCTTAAGCTTTTGTAAATAAACTATGAGGTGACCATGACTATTTGCAATTTTTATGCAATTATGGATCCTCCCTGTGTCTCAAAATGGGGCAAATATAATACATTCAATGGAAGAATGCAGTGGCTTCAACAAAGAAAAGTGTGGCATCATGCACAATAATGGTGTGAATAACCCAACAAGGTTCACCTGACTCAGTCTTATCCCTTGGACTATAGTGCTCCAGCCAGGTGTAAAAATGCATAACTTGTGAAGCTATAATTGCAAGGAAGATAGTTACATATATTTGTGTTATGTCAGTATCAGCGACTCACAAGGCATAGACTTTTCCTGAACTGGGGGATGTGTCCAGTGTGAGACTAGGGGTTTGCAGAGCAATTGTGAAATGGATTCTGTTGATTCTCATCAGTTGTTTTCTGGTGGAGAGGGCAAAGGGTAACTATGGTACCTGCTGCACTGGGCCCATTTCTGCACTGGATGATTTACTGACATTAGTTTAACTCACAGGTAGGAAACCCATTAGACTGGTGGAGTAGATGTGGCCTGATGTGTGTTTGATGTGCCTCTTCCAGGTCAAATGAGTGGCTCAGTATTAGGCCAATATCCTTAGGTGCAATATTTCAAGAATCTGCTCTCTCTGATTTTCATTACTGCGGGCTTGCTGACATCTACAATAAATTGCAAGTTCTCTGACTAGCAGATTCCTATCATTACTATCCTGGCATATGTTAATTTGTCAATATAATTTTCAGGTCTGTCAGCAGGAAAAGCACCACCTGGGGTATGTAGTTCCTGAGATGAATAGGTTGATGATCATTCACATGTGGCACTTGCAGATGGATTTGCCAGTGAAGTTTTAGTGTGCTTTTGATAGAGAAGCAATATAGCTAATAAGGAAAAGGGAGCTGGCAGTTGAAACCGGGCAATTACTTTTCAGAGCATTTATCTGAACCTGCTTTAGCTGATAAAAGAATTCCTTTGTTTTTTTTCCAGTTAGAGGTGACTGATAGATAGAGGTACTGATTGGAGAATTGAAATTATTCACCATAGTGATGGAAGTCCAGGACTGTGAGAGAAGAAACACTAAAACTGCATTGCTGGGACAGTGTGTGAGCTCCCATTAGTGTGGGACAGTGCTGGAGCATGATGGATGGTAAACCTGAGGAGACCACACCTGAGGAGCTCAGTCTCCTGCAGAGGTGAGATCATCTGAAGCTGGAGAAATTCCTCAAGTGATCTTGGGAAGACACTTGGAGAATGTTAGCTCAGAGACTGACACAGCTGGGGTTTGCACATTTACTGCCAGGATTTTGACTGTTGGATTCCCTTTTGCTCTCCAGAAGCTTTTTAGAATCAGCTTTCTCACTCTGCGTGTCAACAGTGTCTTTCATGTCTTCTACTGCCTTTGAAATACTGAGTATCAACCTGTTTGTGCTCAGTCAGCTCCAGTGGTTTTGATCTCTCCCACATTTCTGTCTCCACACATAAAAAGTGATGATACCTCACATCCAATGGCTTCATTGGCATGGCTTAGCCCCTCTTGCTAGACACAGTGAGAGAGCCTGGCCTTTCTAGGAGACAGATTCAGAATAAATTGGATGTGAGCTAGAGGTTTAGGAGCTGGGTTGGGAATAGCACATCGGTTTCCCCTGTCTCCTGAGGACTCTGTCAAAAGGGCTTTTTCCACTCTCAATGCCATCATGATAGTTTTTTGCAAGAATGAGTAAAGTCTGCTGTATGAATGAATGAATACACAAAAATTGATTTTACAAGTGAATCTTACAACACAGACTGATTTTGTAGCTTCAGAGCAAGTCCTTCTGGATGCAATACAACAGGCAGTCTTCACCCAGCCTGGCATGGCAGGAAGCATCTATCTGATAAGTGAACTATTTTAGGTAAATCATTGTGCCTACAGAGAACTGCTTTGTTTGTGTATGGGTGGAGCTCAAAAAGAAAAAAAAGAGTACCACTCATTTATTAGTCATGATCAGTCCTCATTGTCCAACCCAGGGAAAAAAGAGGCATCAGCTTTTTAATTGTGCAATTCTAAAGAGAACTGAAATTCTCATGTAGTATCAAAAGAGACCCATGGACCATGGAGTGTTTCTGGGATGGAGCACTCAAGCTTTCCTCCTAAAAGATGCACTGGAATCCAGTGTTTGCCCTTATGTCTGTGGATTCTGGCCAAAATCCTGTAACTCTTGAGGAATAGCTATACCAGTTTTGCTTAGAAGATATAAAGTGCAAAGTGAATCTTGTGCTCAACTCCGCACTGCAAACGGACAGAAGCTAAGGTAGTTGTGGAAGAATCTGCTATTTTGAACTGCAAATTTTTAAGTGAGGAAAAATCCAAAAGATTTAGAAAGCTTTGCTCTCTTTTTTTTTTTTTTTGAGTAGACTGAGCAAAAAA
>VWYP01023767.1:178895-389272 GCA_013400435.1 Pycnonotus jocosus | reverse complement strand
TAAAAAAAAAAAAAAACAAAACACAAAACCCTGAAAAGGTAAACCAGAATACTTTGCTGTTATAAAAACTTTTTTTTAGTTTTAAATTCAGTTATACTTTCATGAGAACCTGCACTCATCGTGAAATATCTTACTTTGAATTGATGTGTAGCATCTCATCTTCTCTCCCTAGCTCCTTATTTTAATTACAGTTCTTCTTTAAATGGGTGTGCATTGCTCTCCTACATTGCCAGGAGCAGGGTATGGGAACTGATGAGTGCTTACTGCAAGAGATGTCAGTACTATGTAGAAAAAGTGATTTTACCGTCTTTGAAGATTTTTTTTCCCTTCTCATCATGTATGAGCTCAGTTGAGCCCTGGATCAAATGTGCAAGTCCCAGAGTGGTTATACCTGCCTGCATCAGGAAGGAATTTGGCATGGTGTCTGCTGTGGACATTATTGGATTTTACCAGGTGCTGCTGTTGACTGTCTAGACCTACATTAATCATTCTTTGCATGAGCTGAACATGTTTGCAGCCTTCTTTATGCTGTAAAGGAGCCCTTTCTTTCCCCTGTGGGTTTCTCTGCCTCCCACTACGTGTTTCAAGGAAATGTATGTGTTTGCAATCTGGAGGCTTTCCACTCTGGGGTGAGCATGTTTTATGGCAGTGACTGGAATTCCTGGAGCTGTTCACCCTGCTCCATTCACTCCCTTGTTAAGTCACTGATGTTGTGAACTGATAAATTAGGATGCCGTGTCTGAGAGCCCAAGCACTCGTTGCCCAGATGAAGTATCCCTTTCCTCATGTGAAAATCTGGCAGTGCTGACCATAGACTAAACTTCATAGTGATGGCATGTGAAATGACCTTCATGGTCTCCTTGCTTGAACTGTGAAAAAAACTCACAGTGCAGGCAGAAAGATCCATTTATTTTCTGAATCTTAGTAGTTTGGCTGTGCTAAGCACAGCCATATATATTTATCTCTCCTCTGCAATCCAATGGATTTGAATCTTCAAACTTCCAATAGCCTCTGCTCATCCAAACCTTTTCAAGAATGGTGTGTTTATATTTCAACACAACCCTAATATTTATGTCTTCCAGCAAATGTCAAGAACATATAATTTTCATTTGGTAAAGCATTTTTGTTTTGTTTCTGCTAAATCATCTCAAATGCAAGACTTTAAATGCTCAAGAGAGAGTTGAATGGTACTTACTGTTCAAATATTTCTTTGTTGTAGTAACAAATCTTTAAATGTAGCCCTGCTTCAACAAAAACAAAGCCCTGATTAATTTCATATTTATCTCAGCAGCTGTTTCAAGGAAGACCTGCCAGATATTGATCCAAATATCGTAGACGTGCAGCAACAAATGGGGAAGAGGGTAAATGGGTTTAGATGAAGGCATCATTTACCAGCAGAAACTTAACAGGAATGTGAAAAATTATAGCATTTGTCCTCCAGATTTGGCTTTAACAGCTGCGATCATGCATTTTTTGGACACAGCTGTGTTTTATATTTTTGCTGTTTGAATGAAGACAGGAAGCTTCTCAAATAGTGTTTATTTGCTCAATTAAATAGGAGGGCGAATGCCTGCAGAGCTTTGGGTCCCAGTTCTGGTCTGGGCTGTAACGATGCAGATCAGGGTTTTTACCTGGGTAAAAGAGAGCTCAACACGACCCTGCTGAGCCCCAACAGAGATACCAATGGGACTAGCACCTCTCAGACTGACTCCCAGGCACTCATGGGATCATGGTTACCTGTTGGAAAAAGGTTTTTGTACACCTAGCTGGTGTCAGTTCTTCCTAGCTTATGTCATTTTACAACAGAATTGCTTTTGAGTTCAGAGCTATTTTTCTTAGATGTAAAAATTGAATACCAAAATGAGTTACTTGCTTGAGAATAGCAGGAGAACCCATCTGGCACCATTTAGCTTCTGCTGCAGTATATGGATTTTTTCTGCCTTTCTGTTCCCTTCCTGTTGACTTGAGGCCAGAGGCAGGGGTTGAATGTGGATGTTGTGCAGCCCACACATCTGCATTCTTGTGCCCAAAACAGACACACCTCATGTCCTCTAAGAGCAGTGGCTGGAAACCAGAGACAGGAGGTTTGTCTTTGCCTGGACCTCACTGGCTCCAAGTCTTTTTACAACATGTCACTGAAATTTCTCTAGATCACTGCTTTATGTCCAGCTCCAGCCACTGTGAAACTGGCTTTGATTTCTTTCTTTCTCTCTAATAAAAGTGAGAATGAGTGATTCCTTTTCAGTGCTGAAAGAGAATAAACAAATTTAGGTCACAGTAAGGAAGAAAGGATTAATTGGAAGTGGAGTCTGGGTGGCTGTTTTGTCTCTAATTGCAAAAAAGCATTGTGAACCCAAGTTCAAAAATGTAAGAGGGGATGAAGATTATCCACCTACAGTCTTTTAGGTGGCTGAAGTCCTCTGCTGGGAGCTTGCTGTGAATTGTTACTCCAGCGTAATGGTGCCCTTGGGTGCCCTTGCGTTGTGCATCACTAAGTTCCTCCCCTGGTGTCTGATCTAGCAGCACAGAAGGGAGATGTGAGCATAAGGAGTTATGAGTGTCCCAGGATCTTTCCAAAGACAGTCTGCCTCATCTGAGCAGCTGCTGTCACTGGGGGATGTGGGTGACAGCTAAGACTGACAGCACAGGAACACATTTCTTAACTGGGATAATAAGCAGGGTACAATTTGCTGAGAAGTATTAAATAGAACAAAGTATTTTAATAAATAATGCTGGTTCAGGGGTGCTTTGCAAACAGGTCTACTAAAAAGTACTTTATCTGGTCCTTTAAATGTACTGGAAAGTAAATTATGAATACAGATACTGACATTTTCTATTGAGAAGGTGAACTTCAGGCTCAACGTGGTGATGTGAAACCAAAGTATGGAAGTCTGCAAGTGATGCTGATTATAAACCTCTCTGTCTGGTTTTATTTCCAAGCTGAGTAAATAAACCTCACACAAAATGAATAAAAATTGCAATTAATCAAAAATATTAACACACAAATCACTGAAGTGATCCTTGGTGTATTTCGATATGGAGGCTAGGCAGCAGAGCTAGTAAGGTCTCACATGAAATGAGGCCTTTGGGATAACAGTTTGTGCTTCGAAGCTTTTACATACCTGTTTTTCTCCTCTCCCTCCCCCTTTTTCACCCTCAGCTTTGAACCAATTGGCTGACTACAGCCACATTTATCAAAGGAACGGTGATCTCAAAAATAATTAATTTCCTGCAGATTTTGCTCCTACGTATTGATGCCTGAAGAACTACTTGTTATTCTGACAGTGTCTCCTGACAAGGTTATGCTGACCCGCCTTAAAAGAGATCTTGCTCTCCCTGTTAACAAATCATATTTAGAATGAGATGCTGGACATGTCAGATCTGGGCTTTTAGTGGTCCAACAGGAATGCTAAATGTGCTGCTTCATCATTAACTCATGACTGCAAAATGGGAATGCAGATATTATGTTATTTCAGCTAATCAAGTGCTGAAGCTTCCAAATGCCAGAATCTTTGGCCAAACCATAAGGGTGAAAAATACACATAATCAATAGGTATCTGAAAGATTAATCAGAAAGCATGAAGTCCTTAAATTTATTTGGTACCCAGCAAGCCAGCTCTTGCCAAAGAAAATACAATTTAGAATGTGCCTGCATTAAAGAGGAAATTTGAGAAAATAACCTTATGAAAGTACCCTGGAAACCAAAGTAAAGGCATTTATTTTTACAAAATTATCACATCTGCTTCTGAGTTTCAATTTTATGCCTTTTTTTTAAAAAAAAATCCAGATCATAAGTATTATTTTCACAAATATTCTAGGTATTCTAGGGTATTATTATTAGACTTAGAAGCTGGTCTTTGTCTTTGCTTAAAAGCAGTGGAGCAACTAAAATGACTTATCAACTATCAAATAATTTCTGCTCACCATTGCAAATCTAGTCCAGATGAGCACAGCCAAGAGGCTGATGGATTGTCCAAATACCTTGATTTGAGTGTTTTTTCCCGTTTCTGGTCAAATATCAATACCGGAAAAAATTAAGCACCACAATCAACATTAATTGCCCTACTAAAGTGGTTATTTGTGCGTAATAGATATGAGTATTGATGTGTCATCTTGGGAGCCAGGAATGAGGCATGTCTTGCTTGGAAAATGTGGAGGAAGCTTGATTGCTACTGATGCTGTTCCCGATCAATTGCTAAATTGGGAAGGGTTTGAGTTGTTGCTTTTAAGCAATAAAGTTAATAAGCATGGCTAGACTATTCAAAAGGAGCCTCGCATCATTTCCTCCATCCAAGCTGAGGTAACTGAAGAAAAATGACTGACAGTCAGAGATGACAGATTGTCCCAGACTGCCTCACCAGAGTTTATCAGAGCTTCGTTATGTCTAGGGCAACTTTTTTAGGATGCTGTCAATAGCTGGAGATATTTGGATATTGCAACTTGAATTTTTTTTCCTTTTTTTTTTTTTTTTTTTTTTTTTTTTTTTTTTTTTTTTCAAATAAATTGCCTGTGAGGTGTCCCCACAATTATGTTAGCCCTTTGTGCTTTCACATCCGTGTTCAGCTTTGGTTTTGCAGACCATTATCACTCATTAATTTTATTTCCCTGGACTTGCATTTATGGTTTCCTGAAAATTAATTTATTGGAATTTATTCCAGACAGCTGAAGACTGTAGTATGAATATAGGTAGCTGCAGACCTCAAGCTAGACAGGCTCCTTAAATAAAAACGGCATGACAGATGGTTCCTGCCCTGAAGAGGTTGCACTCTAAATAGTTTTCTTATCTCACACTTCTTTCTTTGAGATATCAGTACCTGATTAGGATCTGGCTACCTGTTCATGCAGGGTGAGTGCTCTCTTGAAGGCACCCTCTCTGCAGCAAGCACTGCAACTGAAAGCAGGAATGACGAGCAGGCAGCTTTCTGTCTTGCAACAGTTTAAACACCATTAAATAGTAGCTTTTGACAAGCAGGTTTAGAAATCAGGTGCAAATTTTCTGCAGAAAGTCAGAAGACTGTGGAGTTATCAATGTGCTGGGGGAATGAAATTGTGTGGCTGAGCCTAAAGACCCACAGATCTTGTTACAGGTTAGTACCATTCATCACATTAAAGAAAAAAATTGCAAGCAGAATTACTTCTGCAAGAATGTGGCCAACATTCTTGAAATAGAGTTAGATTTTCTCAAAATTATAGATACCATTAATTTCTATGTTTCCTGCACTAGAATATAAAAGGAAGTATCCACTCTTGCATTTTTATGTTTCATATGGGAGTTTACATGCCTATGTGATGAATGAAGTAGAGAAATTGTCTTTATAATAAAGAGCATTGTTTGGAGTTTTGTAGTATTGGTGTAAGAGGGGTTACATGTTGATGTGTTTTGAACATAAGAATTCTATGATTATTCTTCTTCCTTTCCTCCCTTTCCATCCCTCTTTTCTATCAGTTTCATACTTGAAAATGTACTAAGCTTGTTGGAAATTTGGTCTAGTTACGAGGATTGTGGATAGAGCTGGTAGTGAATAACTGCTTGTTCCAGGAAAAGAATCAGAAAGCATTCCCAGCCTGGTCCTCAGGATCAGTGACCATTCTCCTGTGTCCACCAGAAAAACCTGTGCCTTTTCTTATTCTACTGAAAACATGCTTTGAAGTCTCCAGAACCAGGACAGGAGGGGTTTGGGGTATTCTGGAGCATCACGTGCTGAGGCATCATGTGCTAATGGGAATGGGTGGCAGTACTGTCTGCTCCCTCCACTGCTTCTCTGCACCTCGCAGGTGTGGAGAGGCTGCAAACCTTCAGCAGGTGGACTCCAGCCAGTATTTCCATTTCTTGGTTTCCTACCTGGAATATCTCTTTGAATGCAGGCTGAACTTCTAGTCATGGTGGTATATAATCAAGGGTGTCAAGGTATCACACTGCCTTGGCTCTACAGCTACAGGCAGGGTTTGATTTTGGATCTATTTGTGTCTAAGACTCTTGTTCAGGTTCATAAACAGAAGATTTCAGTCTTCTAGGACATTCCTGTTCTGCTTACTGAAACAGGTTTTATGTTGTCATCAATAAGTATTAACTTATTGTTTTACATCAAATTAGGTAAATTGGCAGGTTGGCAGTGGTGATGGGAGTTGGAGTGAAGCTAATGCTGCCTATGCCTTGCTGTGGTTGCAATGGGTGGTGGTGGTGTATTTATTTTCTTTTATCAGAAAACACAGATTGTCCTCTGTTGGGGCTCTCCATGTATCTGTAGGGCTCCTGCATCTCTTTGTCAAGTGTTTGAAGAAATCCTTGGAAAAGTCTGTTCAGGGTAACAGGGATCAGTGATTTGGCAGAAATTCCTGAAGATCCTCTAAAGCTTTGCAAAAAAAGTAACACAAAACACAAACCCTTTTCTGTTCATTGCTTTCTGATTTGCTTCCTTGTTTCAACTCTTGTTCCAAAAGGCAGGAGGTGGTAGCACCCCCAACAAAGCTTCTTTTACGGCCTTTTCTTGGCATAAGTTATGAAAGGATGAGATGTCTGACCTTTCAGCAGTAGGTAAAAGGAGAATAAAAAGATCTATATTCCTGACAGTGTTTGGAAGTGCCTGGTCTCCCTAGTTTTTCTTTGCACTGGCTGTTGTATGCAGTGTGCTCTGGATGTGCCAATAATGTTAAGGCAGAGGACCAAGCTTGTTGTCTCTGAGTGCTCCTGTCTGGCACAGTGTTGAGGCTGTTCAAGTTAGCAAACTCTCAACATATATTTGTCCAGTGTGCCTCCTCTGAAGAATATTCCTGTCCTTGTTCCAGCCCAGAAACCTAGTTAAAAGCTTTATAGAGTTGTTTTCTTTTGAATATGTAGGAGATGGATCTTATTAGCAGAAAGAGTGTTTTCGGAAGATAAAGAGGTAGAGTGCAGGGAAAATCCTCCTGTGTATTTGTGCACTGGGAATATTTCAGTGGAGGCTAAACAATCTTAACATTTCTGCATTATACCCATCCCTCTTTTTCTGAGGATGAATACTACAATGTCCCTTGAAAAGCTATGCTGAACGCTGCACAGACTTGAGTTGACATGTCCTTTTATTCCTTCTCCTCTCTTCTCATGAGGAAAAAGAAGAGATGTGTTTGCAAGAGAATGCTGTGGTGTTGTTGGGCCCCATGCATTCCCAGTGACCATTGCCTTGGACTTCTGAGAAGAGAGGAGCACGGGCTGGGAGGAAAATCTGACTGCAGATTGGAAAAGGTCCTGTAGCATTTGGAAGATCAATCGTGAGGGGAAAGGGCCCCAATGATAACAGTGCACATGCTGAGTCACAAGGGCCTTCCTGTCAAGGAGTAATTGCAAGGCATTTTTCTGGACATGACACTTTTCTGGGAGTGAAACTTTTTAAAGGGGCCTCTAAAAATGAAGGCACCCAAATTTAGAAGTGGCCAGTAATGCTAAGGCACAGGACCCTGATTGTTGACTTTGGCTGGGTTCAATATGTTGAAAGCAGAATCCATTGCATGTACACATAAAGAGCTTCTATACAGATGTATTTGATTCTGTTTCCAATTGTGTGAAAGTATGTATGTTTTTAGTGGATATTTGAATTACACGTGTTTGGAAAATTAGAGATTAAACTGTAATCTAGACACTTGAATTTCTTGTAAATTACATCATAGTCCATTTAATATGACCTTTCCTATAGCCTTCATACTGTACTATCTCTCATCTTTTCTGTTAATCATTCCTTGCTTTGCTCTGAAGCACCAAACACCAGCAACAAAAGCCAAGTCTCACTGTGGCTGCCCACAATATTAATTATCCTGATGTTCTTTTATTCCTGCAGTGAAGATGTTTGCAAACGAGGATTCACTGTTATTATCGATATGCGAGGATCCAAATGGGATTTGATCAAGCCTCTCCTAAAAACCCTTCAAGAAGCCTTTCCTGCTGAGATTCATGTTGCCCTGATTATAAAACCTGATAATTTTTGGCAGAAGCAGAAAACGAACTTCGGCAGTTCCAAGTTCATCTTTGAGGTGAGAGCCATGTAGAAGTGAATTGTAAAGCATTGTCTCTGATAAGAACTTTTCTTCAGGTAAAAAAAACCTGTGATTGAAAGCAAAAAATACATCTGAGGGCAGGTGGCAGGAGTGGGCTGATGCCCTGGCATCAGGTTGTTTTCTGAGCACACTGGTGAAATGAGTTTGAGGTGAAATGAGTTGCATGTTTCATCCCAGAGGTTCACATAGTTCATTTTGCCGAGTGTTAGGTTTTTTTGTGGTTTTTATTTTTTGTTTTGGTTTGGCTTGGGGGGTTTTTTTGTTGTTGTGTGGGGGTTTTTTTGTTTTTGTTTTGTTTTTGTGTTTTTTGTGGTATTTATTTTTGGTGATGTTGCACTAAGTCTTTGCCTTGTTTCTCATAGGGAAACAAAAACAAAAATCCACAACACCAAATCAGTCAAAATACTAAAAATACAGTTTTCTAGGTGCAAATATATGAGTTTGTTAGTTTACCTCTACCCAACTTCCACTAGTGGCTTTTTTTTTAATAAAAGACATTTGCTAAATTTTCACCTCTTTCATTTAATTGAGATTTACAGTTCAGGGATAGCACTAACAACTCATGTGAATGATAAGTTGCCTCAGGCAAGTCCTTTGGGAAGTAACCAGTATATAACAACTGCATAATTAAGTGGAATTTTACTAACTTTATTGTTGATGAAGACAAACCAGCTGTGTTCTCAATAGTACTTCAGTTTTCTGTGAATTTCCGCTTCTTGCCTGAAAAGAAGCAAAAACTCAGGTGCATGAAGTGCTCATGCATCAGTCATGCTATGCCATGACTTAGTCCTTGTGTTAGTTTTCAATAATTCACTGAGAAAAACATATATTTTTGCCTGTTTTACCAATCCATTAATTTCAGAGAGACACAGAGATTTTGCATCTTCGGAATGCAGAAGGGAATTTGGCTCTAGCTCTTAATGTTTACTGTAATGAAAGACTCTGTTTAAGTATCTATTTAAGTTTTGTTGAAGTTAGTGTGATATAAATATCTCCTTATTTTCAACCTGTTCTTGCAAGGACCTTTTAATTGCTATGGGGAATTAAATTGGTGTTACTCATTAACACAATTTTACATTATTACCACATTTTAAGTGCTTGTAAATTTTCACTCCTGTTTCACAAAATCCAGTCAACTCATAAATTTTTCTTTGATTAAATAAGTCTTTACATTCCTTGGTACTTTTGAGGACAGATAAAATAACAAGAGTTCAAGTATGTATTTTTAGAACATTTGTTTGTTTTTAAAATTAATAAATACCTTCTGGAGGCTTGACATATATTTTTGTAATGTGGAGTTTTTGTGATGATAGTAAAGAGTAAACTGTGACCAAGTTATGCTTCATAGTTACCGCTCAGAGTCTGTATTGTTTAAAGAGCTCTGGATTCATTTGCTGTACATGCTGGAACACATTAAGGGTATTTTCATTTTGTGTGTGTTGTCCGTGCCTCTGAGCCTTGGTCTGTCTGCAGTGCTGTTCACAAGGGTGTCCAATGGTTTACAAATGTTTGGGCCAGAGGAGGAGAGTCAGTGTTTTCACTGTGTATTGGACCACCTGCAGACACTCAGGATCATAGAATGGTTTGAGCCCTTCAATTCCAAAGATTTCCTAAGCTGTGGTCCACCCTGCAACATACACACCACAGCCAAGGAACCTCAATTGAAAGGATTCTTTGGGATGCTGCTGCTTATCAATAAGCTCAGGCTCTTGGGCAGCTCATGCTCTCTCATAAGAACTGTGAAAATCAAACAAGGTCAATTTGGCCCACATTTATTTGATTTATGTGGGGCAATTCACAGGTGCCCTCTCTGCACTGACCTGTCATGGCAATTTCCCACAGCTCGGATCAAACACGAGAGCCCTGGCAGGAACACACTGCAGTGGAAGCAATGGAAGTCTCTATTGATTCACCCCATCCACAATCCCAGCAGTGCCAGTGTCAGTTTTAAGGCCAGATTTCTCTTTTGAGCTCAATGGAAGCTTTATGTCTGTGCCAGGGCACTGTAGGAACCTTAGTGGACACTGGTGAGCTGGATTTTGGGGAGTGAGATTCTGGCACAGCGTTTCTGTGTCACAATACAGAGAGAAGCATGTACAGAGATCTTCACCCAGAAAGAAAAAGAAAAGTGTTTGGTTGATGTATGTGGATTCCAAAGTTTCCTGTCAGTTTGAGGAATGAGCCAGGCAGCTTATTTAGCATTAATTCAGAGGTGCCTTCAAGACTATTTTCTTTCTCCTGCTGAAATAGGCTAAATAGTGGACAGCACTTTTTAAATTGATTTTAAAAAGAAGGATGAGCAATGTCTAGGAAACAGTAAGTGCCTACCTGCCTCACTAAAATTGTTTTCATTAGAGTTTCAAAAACTACTTAAAAAAATCAAACCTGAATAAAGAAAATTTCTGCTGAATTCCAGGAATAAAAAGCCTTTCTACTGTCTCATAATGTCAAATTCTGTGCATGACTAGAGCAATGTTTCCATTAGCCTGACAGACTGCAGGGGGATGCCCAAGAGTTAGCCATGAAGAGAAGTATTTCCCTGACAGGCAGTTAAAATCTAAACTGAATTATCTTCAAGGGCACAATGTACAGGTCAAGAAGTTTAAAAATTTGAAAATGCTCTGAAGCAACATACTCACCTTCCCACTGTTAGTTTGCTCCTCCCACTGCCATCCTTTTTCCTCAAAGCAAGGAAAAAGCAAAGAATGTTTTAAAATTATCTTTCTCGTGAGCTGAAGTTCAATACAATCTCAATTTTAATACATTGCAGAATGCCTGATATTTTTGGATGGATACAAATTGGAAGAAAAAGCCTATTATTAGCCTTTAACCAGTGGCTAGCCTACTGTTTTGGACATAATTTAGGATAATGGTCAGGATTTTAGGTGTTTTTCTTTGTAGATGACTTCTGCGAGAGTGCTGATTATTGGGCGCCTCCATTTCTGAAGAGCACAAGCTCTCACATTTTTCAGCGGCCTGATCCTTAGGGGATAGATGTGCAGTCACTGATAAGAGACAAGCCTTTAAGGGCTGCCAGCTTGGGTGTTAACATGACAGCACTGAAAATCTCTAGTTACATATGAAACCCTATGCTCCTAATTTCAGAAAGAAGTAGTTTGTCTAAAACAAATGAAAAAAGCTATCAGTTCCTGTGTCCTTAAACTGTAATCTGCTTTCCAGACACCCAGTGCTTTCTCTATCACCAGTTACTGAGTCTGAACGAATTAAAACCATTTCTCATTGATGGTGTATGATTCGTGAGCAGTACTTTCTATTGGCAATAAATTCTAGTTGTTAATACTTCAATGACATTTCACTTTTACATTGATTTTAGCTTAATTACATTAGGAATTGCTAATATGAAAGAGTGGCAAAAAGCCAACTGGAATAATTTGTAATAAAAAACCCCAGCATATTCTCTGTTATGGCAGTTTGCAGTACCTGCTTCAGTTCATATATCTGAAAGTTTTGCTTCTGTGTAGCTGCTAGCTGGGATGTAACACAAGTAGCAGAGTGCCTGTAAACCCATGTACCCGTTTAGTGAACAACCCTGGCCAGATATCCAAAAGCTGCAGTAAGAAGTCTTCAGTCTTCATCAACTGGGCTGACAAAATCTGTAGCAGAAACATTTTCACTACATCTTTGTGGGTGTAACACATCTTTTTGATAGTCAGGCCAGCTGAAAAAGATAGGCATTATTCCAGTATATATCACATCTTTTAGTAAGTAAATAAATAAACAAATAAATGCCATTAGAAGCAAAGGTTTCTGTCCATTAATATATCAAAATTAAACACAGTCCTTGACATCCTTTACAATGTTCCTTCAATTATGTATTGATGAGGAAAATGCAGGCTTCACGCTGTTTATGGGTTGTGCTGTTGATTCTGATTAGATGGTCCCTGAGTTGAATGCTGTCCTTTTCCCTTCCTTAGACAAGCATGGTGTCTGTGGAAGGCCTGGCAAAGCTCGTGGATCCTTCTCAACTGACGGATGAGTTTGAAGGGTCCTTGGATTACAACCACGATGAATGGATAGAGCTGCGTGTCTCCTTGGAAGAGTTTTTCAACAGTGCCATCCATTTATTATCGAGGCTGGAGGATCTCCAGGAAATGTTGGCTAGGAAGGAGTTTCCAGTTGATGTTGAGGGCTCAAGAAGGCTGATTGATGAGCACACACAGCTTAAGAAAAAAGTCATTAAAGCTCCTGTGGAAGAACTGGATCGTGAGGGCCAGAGGTTATTGCAATGCATAAGATCCAGTGATGGTTTTTCTGGTAGGAACTGCATTCCTGGAAGTGCAGATTTTCAAAGTCTTGTGCCAAAGATCACCAGCCTTTTAGACAAGCTGCATTCTACCCGGCAACATTTGCATCAGATGTGGCACGTCCGCAAGTTGAAACTGGACCAGTGCTTTCAACTCCGGCTTTTTGAGCAAGATGCTGAGAAGGTAGGGAGTGATCTGTTCCTTTTCTCATACTTCAAACAAGATTCCATTGCAAGGGTGACCATTTTTTCTGTAAGTGGCAACATGAGGTGTTCATCACCAGTGTAAATCTCATGTTGCCAGCAGACACACTTTGTGTGACTCGTAAACCAAATGCACCAAGCTAACTGTTGGATGTAGCTGGCATAGTGATATCCAAGAGTAATTTCTCTGTATTGTTTTTGGTGAAAGTTAACCTGCTTTTCTGTGTCATAACATTTGGTAGACATTAGCACAAGAATCTTGCTTTTTTTCTTCAAGTTTTTTTTACTAAGCTTATGAATATATTTATTTACTTGTCACAGCACTGAAAAAAGAATGATTTTGCGGTTTGATTCACTATGATTATTGTTTGCACTTCTTGGAGCCTATGGGAAATTTCAAGTATGGGTTTCAGGGAATTTACTTTAGAGAATTCTGTAGCGCTAAAGCCTTGGCTTTCTTTATGCAGAAGTGGTTGGCACCTTGTTAGGTGATTTTGTGAGAAGTCTTTGTAGGCACATTTAAAATACCAGGCCCCAGAGGTGGGCTATTCTCCGTGGAAGGTACTGAGCTCTCGGACTCATGTTTGTCTAGTCTGTATATCCATCAAAAGCACCAATCTCTCAATCTTCTCTGCTTAATGTATTACCCAGTTGTTTCACTAATGTGTCTGCCTGGATGGACCCAGGAGGACTTACAGAAGAAAAGCAGACTCCATCTGCAGGGGGACCTCATGAGGATGGGAATTTTTAATCAGCTGTTAGTGTTATTTTAAAATATCGTGGAGAAGCACACTGCTGAAACAAACTTAATCTTCAGTAGTGCAGAGCAAGACACTTGACATTGGTTTTCAATGCATGTACTAAATATCTCTAAGACTTACTGGGACTGAAAAAGCTCCATCATTGTATAATCAATCCTCCTGTTGGGAAAACCTTGAATTCAGATGAGTCACTCTAAAATGAGAGTCACTGCAGCATCACTTAAGGATGCATAAGAGCAGAGTTTTAATTCCAAATCCTACAATAGCAGCATTCTCCCTGTTTCCTCTGTGTCATATGCTATAAGGAGGCCACTTCTGTCCTTCCCAGCAGTGGCTGTACTTTGGTCAGTGGATCACTTTGGATTTTCACTTTCTTTGGGATAATTCACATGATTATTGCTTATTAATATATTGTTATAATTTATTGTTATTCTTCAATAATATTATTAGTGAATTATGATTATTTAGGAAGTTATTATAATCAATAATGTTAAAAGCTGAAAGACTCTCAGATCAAGTCGGTGTTTGAGAAGTCCTTGTTGCCAAGCCCTTTTCTGTGGCATTGAAGGAAGTCCCCAGGGAGTTTCCTTTCTACCTCCTGCACAGGCATGAAAGGATGGTGTGATATAAGTCTAGGCAATGTGACAGCAAAGCTCTTTGTATGTGTTATTCTGGGATTGATATGTGTAAGGTCTAGGCAAGTCAGTTGAGATGAAGGAAGAAGCAGTGAGAATGTGATTTCTGCCTTTGTAACACTGGCTGTCTTGAGCAATTCCAGTTTGACAAAACCGGGATTCTGCTCTTCTCCGCTCTGTCTACCTCATGTTAACTAAACACACAGTCAGCTTCTCCCTGCTTAGGCTTTGCTTTCCTTTTCTTGACTTCTACATTTTTCCAAAGAATATAAAATATTTTCTTGTTTTATATTCCCAAATCTGTGGTTTTCATCTTCTCAGTTTCTGAGTCCCTAAAATTCTTCCTGGATGGGTTGCAGACTCTTTAACATCACATTTCGTATGTGTAGACTGATGTAAAACATTGATGTGCTTTTCCTCTGTCGCTGCCTTTCTCAGGTCTCTTTGAAGTAGTCTGACCATCTCAGACTGGAAAGTACTTGTTTTATAAAATGTCCAGAGCTAAATTCAGTCTGAGTGCTGTCTCCACTGTAGAAATAGCCACAAGTGTGTCTGTGTATTGAATTTTAGAGTTTCCAGGTACCTGCATTTTCCTAGTTGCATTCTACTCAGGAATGGTAGCAGAGCCCATTTACTCTTCATCTCTTGGAGAGAGACACAGCTCTTTTTGTATAACCTAGACATGTCATTTAGTTCTAATCAAATCACAGCTCTAATAGCCTTTGAAGGCTCAAACTTTAAAAAAAATAAAATTCTGAACATAACCAAGGTTTTAGGGTCTTTTAAAATATCTCTTTATATTCATTGGATGATATTTCAGGAAACCAATTTTAATAAGAAGAAAACAGACAAGGACTTTCATTTTCTGGACATCTCTGATTTCAAAAAATTTCAGGTGCCCTCATTGCCTGAAAAGTTGTTAAAAATGGAATAGGGAAAAAAAAAGGGACGCAAGGACTAAAACACACAGTATTTTAAGGAAGGTTAATTTTTGAACCTTTGGAATTACAGTACCCCAGATGTTAAAAGCAAATCAATTCACTTTTCTTTCTCCTAGAGATCTCCTGTATTGGAACATTTAGACATGGCAGTCACTGCCTGGACACACAAAATATTTAAATTACAGGCATTACAACTTAGAGAAGTCTGTATAGCTGTGTGCTGAACATCTCATATTATTGCCAAAATAAACAGAGGGGTGGCAGTCACAGGCTGGGCTTCTCCCACTCAAATCAGTGGGAGAGAGCAGGGCTCTCTGTAGAGGAACTTTGTCCCCAAGTCAGGCCTGTAGGGTTTTACTTTCCTGTACTGGGGCCAAGGGAAAGGAAAAGTGGGGCTATTACATAGGCACAAGCAGTGCAGAGAGATTGAATCTCCAGATGGAGACTGGAAGCTCCTTGAAGCTCAAGTCAGCAGGCAGGTCAGCCATGTGGGGAGCTTTGGCAGAGGGGTGTGAGGAAGTTCACATGCTGTGCAGTTCTGACTGTAATGATCTGCTGATAAATAACACATTTCAGCTGCTGGCAAAGCCCTGACCCTCACTGTTCAACAAATTTATTCCTCACCAGCTAATGGAGAAATACGTAGGTACATATATATAATTTTGAGACTAGAACTGAGGGTTTGCTGTGTTTTACTGGGTAGCAGGGAAAATATTTTTAGTCACCAGTAACATTAAAAAATGTGTCCCAGTCTAAATTGAATATTGTTTGAAACAAAAAACCCACAATCAACAGAGATCCAAGTATTAGAACTATCTGAGAAATGATAATTCGCTGGTGGAAATCTGGACAGGGAGAAGAATTCAGGCAAGAGTCCACATGTTTTGCACTTGAATAAATACCAAAAAAAGGACGAAAACTTATACTTACACTCTGTACTTTCCAGCTTTTCTGGAAATCATTTGTAACTGGCACCCAATTTGACTTTTGTAGGAATTTCCACATCATTCTGTGTTGGTTCCACACCAATTTTACAACCCCAACATGTATGTGAACAAAAAACATCTATCATGATGTAATCAGCGTTCTCCACGTTAAGTATAAACAATGCAGTCACCAGCTGGACTGAGCTGAGGGTCTGCACTGTAAGCTGCTGCTCCCAGCAGAGCACAAAGCTGCTCTGACGCTCTGGGGGTCAGCCCCAACAGGAGGCAGGGGGGCTTGGCGTGTTCTCTCTGTCCTCACCTCCCCTTCTGCTTCCTGACATCCTACACAGCCCACTGCACAAAGGCAAACCCCAAAAGATGGAGTTAGAAAATGCCATGAGTGAATTTCATTGTAAGCTTGTGGTGGGAGAAACATTTTATTTGGATCAGGCTAGCTTTGTAGAAAGTCTAGTGGCAAACCACAGGCCACATCTAGTCTTCAAGGAGCAGTGAAGTAGCAGGCTTACAGTGAAAACCATCAGCCCCGTGTGAACCAAGGCTTCCCTTTGACAAACACAGCTCTGGCAGTGATTTTCCCTGTGGATGGAGCAGGCAATGGGAAGCTGTGCAGGCTGCTGGGGCTGCCGTGGTGCTGCTGCTCCGCGGGTGTCTGCGGGGAGAGGGAGTGGAAAGCAGGGATAACCTGCAGCTCCTACTCCACCGCAGCTGTAGCTCCCCTTTGCTGGGTGATGTGACCAGCTGTGTTGGTTTAGCAGGGATGGTAAAAACCAATTAGTGACTGACTTTTAATAGGAGACAAGTTTGGAGGGGGATATGAGCGAAATGGTTGAGAGGAATAGGGTGCAGTAACAGTTGCAGCATCCATCTCCTGCATCTGTGCAAGTGTGGGCAGTGAGCCCATGGTGCTGAGCAGACACTGCCTCCCTCCCTCCTCACACCCACTTCTGGCCCCTTTCTCAGTCAGGTCTCCTTAAATAAGGGATCTGATGGGTTATTTTACTGAGTAGGTGCTGTTAAACTCATCCCCCACAGAGTGAAATAAATAATGTGACATTTCATTTCTCAAGGAAGATAATCACAGATATATCAGCTGTACTTGACTCCTGTCCAGTGTCCAGTTCCAATTCCTAATGAATTGGAAATGAAAGTATTGGGAAGACTCTTATTAATTGTCAGCAGAAGCACATTATGCCATTAACTGAAAGTATACCCATTCTGAAGTGCCAGATAAAATTTAGGAATTCCTAGTTTAGAACGTCAACACCAGGCAGAGTTGGTCTAGAAAAATATAGAAAAGCTGTAGCTCAACAGCAAAGTCAGTGGGAGAGAAGAATATCCAGGAATACATAATCCAAGTATTTAAACCATGCTTTTACTGATTGTGGACTATTACACCTGCGAAGCGTTCATGTTCCTCAGAAGAAAGGAATGTTCTGCAAGCTACTCTTTGTCTAAAAAGATGCAAGATGGCTTTGCTGGATAATAGAAGGCAAAATGTGGAAATTCGTAGTGTATAAGTGGGAAAAGATGGCTTTAAAGAAGAAACATTGATATCTTGATTTTTGAGAGAAAGGAAACTATCAGTACATTGGTGATTATATGACGCCCATTTTAACTGTTTCGTGCATTACTTCCCCACATACAGCATTTGAAAATTCTGATGCTGTATGTTCTTTAATAAAATGCATCACAAAACTGATGATATGATCATTCCTGCTAATAGGAGGCAGTTTGTTTTATTACAGTCCATTAAGTAGAACAATTGTAGTTGCTCTTTTAGTCAAGGGAAGCATTTCCTAGAAATGGATCCTAGCTGACTTTCTGGAAAAGCAGTAAAAGATTAAAAATCAACTTTACTTCCTTTTACATTCCTCATCACCTCTAAGTTTTCTTTTTTTAGCAGTGTCAAAAGACCCTTGAAGTGGTGTGTAGAGCAAATTTATAGAGTTTTCCTGTTTGCAACATGTCATATTAACCCTTAAGGACTTGCATTATTCCACCAGGCATAACACCTGGGATGGGCTCCTCTGACTGAGATAAAATCCACTTAGTGAAGGACCATTTCCCCTCTCTGATTTCACTGCTGGAAGCATTTGGTTTCTTTGATCTGTGCTATGTGCCACGTATACAATCGCCTCCAAGATTTCATGTGAATTATTGGCTTGCAATTACTGTGAGAGGGATGTGTCCCAGGGAGTCAGAATGGGAAGCCAATGAGGAGAGTTCTCAGAAGGTGACAGAGGAACCTTTCATATGTGAAATGAATATAAAACGAGGGGGTTCTGGGGGAGGTGGTTAATTAGGACAGGGGAGGAGGCAGGAAGCACATTAAGAGGGGACACAACCACAGTCAAGATAATAATGAGAGCACATCTGAAGTGCATATGCCCCATGTGCTGTTTGACTAGGAAAGGATTTGTTACTGAATGAAAGGTATTTAGCAGTTAACAGTAATAATCATACAGGCATAATAATAATGGATTAGATGTGGATTTTTGTATAGGATTTAGATTTCATTTAAGTTACATGAGCACTGAATTGGTGTGCAGAGCTCAGCATGCCCTGGATTTTCCATCTAAGTACTTACACCATGAATATCACAACAGCACAGTGAGTGAGCACTGCAATAAGGAGCTTTCCTGGAGATTTTGAACATGGGGGAAGTTGTTAGACCTGAGGTAAGCTCCATAAGACTTCTGCAATAAAAGGAGTCAATAAGTTTAGTGTCTTCTGCAGAGATATTTGACTGAGGGTCTAAGTGAGACTCAGTTAAGCATGTTTCTGTCATCCTTAGCCTATTTCAAATGTCTGTGCAGAGAAAGGACAGGGCCTTGGGGTACAGATACTGCCTGGGAAAGGCACTAAACTGGGTGTCTGTGTTTTTGAACATCCACGTGTTTGCAGAGAGCTTTATAAGAGGAGTGTCCAAGAATTTACTGCTGAGCATAAATGAAATCTCTTACCTATAATTCCAGAAAAAGAGTTCTCAGAGGACCAAGTTGTTGGTGGTACCTACCCCTCTGAGCCCAAAGCAGCTGCTTCTCTCTTCAGGTGAAACAACTCAGTTTCAGGTTAATTTTAGCTGTAGCCCTGAGCTAGTTGCATTTTGGTGCTCAGGGTCTCCCTAAGCTGTCTCCTAAAAGGACAGAGGCTGTATAGCAGAAAAGAGTTTCAGTTGCTGTTGAAATCTGTGAAGGACTCAAGGTCTCTATCAGAGCTCCCAGTGGCAGCACTGAGTGAGCTGGAGCAGTGTGGCATTCCCTGGTCCCAGCTACTGGCTCTGGCAACAGCCCTGCTGGTAGCAGGGTCAGCCATGGCCACCCACTTATGGTAACAAGACCACGTCCCCATCTGTCCATGCTGGTGTCCCCAAACCCAGGATGTTCCAGTTAAGTTAGCTCACATTTGCAACATCATGGGCAGCCTGATTTGCCAGGGCTTGCAATAGTCCTGATACGTGAATCACGAGCTTTGAAAGCAATTCCTGACACGGTTGGTTCTTATTTTTATTGTACAGAATAAATATGCAAGTCTCTACATTTATGGATCTGGAATAGACATTGCTCAAGAGTCTTTGAATTTAGTCAAAGTATTTTAAGTTGTCTTAACATCTTTGTCTTTTTTCATGCAATGGACTCTCAAACAGAGCAAGTAATGTCTGTTCTCTGCTGAAACCTTGTTTCCAAATCTGGCGTCTTCTCTCCCATGCTGCCAATGTAAAATGCTTTATTGTATAATCTGAAGTTTCCCTTAGCATATGGTGCCTTTTTTTGCTGTAGAGATTCTCACTAGACAACTGTTCATAAAATCAGGCTTGGGGTGCCGGTGTTGGGAAGGAAGTCAGCTATCAGCCAAAATAAGCTGCCATATGAATAGAAGATCATCATCTCATCCCATGCTTTGTACTTAAGCCCACTCTGAAACTAAAACAGCATAGGGCAGGCTCCATGTTCAACATGAAGTGTTTGCTCTGACACATCATTTCTAATACAGGCAGAACACAGAAAATAAGTGCAGATAGGTCCCTAAGTTGTTGGATTGGCAGACATCATCTTACAGTATCAGATCATAAAATGTTGGGAAGATGATTATATAGGTGATATGGAAAGGAGGCTTGAATTGAGACTGAGCTGATGCATAAACAATAAATAGTTGAGTGCATTTGTATGACATCTAGCACAGTGAGGTCCTGAATCTGACTGGGATATTGGTTGTTTCCAACAAAAAAATGCAATTTTCAGTTGAAAATGGCCCTTGGGGATGTAAGGGTATGAAAACATTCCTATGGAATACGTATATATATCCACAGAGGATTTGGATTGCTTTGGCATATACTGG
Organism: Pycnonotus jocosus; assembly: GCA_013400435.1. Lineage (NCBI taxonomy): Eukaryota > Metazoa > Chordata > Aves > Passeriformes > Pycnonotidae > Pycnonotus > Pycnonotus jocosus. Next base: position 369,154 of record VWYP01023767.1, on the reverse strand, counting down.
GAATATTCTGCTTCACTTAAACTGTTTTGAGCAATAACTCTTCTTAGAGCATCAATCAAGGACAGACAAAGGATCAACACGGGAAGTTCATATCAAAGGGGTAAACTGTACATCTATTCTTAAAAATCTGTGTATTTCCCCAGATGAACCTATGCCAGCTCTAATCACTTGTATTTAATTACTTCACACTTCCTAGAACAAAGGAGGCTCTAATAAACAGGTGAGAATTGAAAGCATGTAGCAATAACTCTATTGTAGCAGGTTTTAATTAACTTTCAGTGTTTATTCAAATGTGTTCTTTATCATGTTTCATTTCTGTAGCATTTTAAAATAATTGAATTTTTCCTGCTGAGTACTGCTTCTGCTTTGCCTTGAAGCACATCAGTACTCACTGTTATGGGTAAGTCACTATGAGGTGTTCTGATGCAGCTGGATAAACAGTATGATATTCCGAGGGTCTTTATTGATATTTTTTGAAGCTCAGTGGTGGCACAACAGGCTCACGGATTTCCTGTATTACTTGGTTTACCTGGTCTCAGAATTTATTTTTTTTAAACAAACCAGATAAAAGAACAAAGTTTGCCCAGAAGCAGAAAAAACATTATAACAAGGGGTGTTTATGCACAGTGCGTGTTGACAGTTCCTTGTGATGCTGTGAGTGTAGATGTCATGTGCTAAAGGGATTTCATAGTGGGATCAGCACCTTCCCTTTTGGAAGACTCTGAGAGTGGCAGCTAAACTGTGTCAAATCTGCCATATCTGTCACCCAGTCACGGGCACCAAAGAACCATTGGAGAACTGTGGGAGCAAATCTTCTTCAGCATCTATAACAATAAATTACTTGCAAACCCCTTCATCTTTAGGAGGAGGATGAATGCTGCATAGCCTGGATCTCTCAGTTCAGAACCTGCATGCTGGCACTTGCCATCTTTGCAGGCTGCAGCTCTGAATTAAAGATGCAGTGAGCTGACATCTGCTCGCTTTAATGGGAAGTTGCCTCCTGACAAGTTGCTAATGCCATCCAGAATTTGTTGCCCCCAATCTAAAGTGAAGAGTTGTCAGAGCGGGAAGTGATCATGGTGGGCTCTGTGGGGAGTGTTCATTACTTTGACTACTGCTGGTCACAGTTAATAAGATCTTGTTCTAGGTACCTGTAGAAAAAAACCCCAAACCATTAGATTTTTGCAAGATCAAGACATCATTATAGAAGTTTTTAACTTTCCTCAAAGCACAAACAGAGCTCATTTCTGCTAATTGGACTGTAAAAGAAAAAAAGTCTTCATTATTAGTGATGTTTCAAAGGAGCCTGTGGTTTTTCCACCATGTCAAGCTTGTATCCTGCACTTTCCTATTTATCACTCAAGACCGGGGGGGTCTTCTCTTGTGTGCCAACAGCATTGTGAATGTTTGCTTTTCTGCCTTTCCATCCATCACTAGAAAGCTCAGGGACAAAGCTAATAACCATAGGACAAGTTCACAAGTACACACCAAGTGCTTTGTGCTGCTCCTACAACTGAAAGCAGCTACAAACCCCATTGTGCCATCTGATTTGAGGAAGTGTGGGATTGCCTTGCCTGCTGAGCACAGCAGTACAGAATCGGGGCAAATATATATATATATATATATCTCAGAAATTCTGTTCCTTGTGGTTGTTATTCTAGTGGTGAATGTTACCTTCCATTGCCGTAACCATCACTTCTTTCTCTGTGGCAAAGGAGCAGGACCCTTTTGTAGCCTCCTTTTGACATTTCTGTTTCTTCTGCAACAAGTCTGCTGCTGGTTCAACAGCTCTGAGGGTACAAACGTCCTCCCTTAACACTTTCATGACCCAAGTTCAAATTCCAGAAGCAGAGAACACAAGAATCTTCTGAAGGAATTTGTACTTATTTTTCAGATGTGGACAGCTGTCCATAAGGAAAGGCAATCATCTGCTGGACACTGATTTCTGTTGAGCTGGATTGGCACTGGAGCAGCAAAATTAAGTGCAAAGGATGCATAGTTCAAAGCTAAAAATTGGGAATTAAAAACCACAGGGGTTAGCTGCCTTGCCTCCTGTTGCACAGGAAGCCTGTCCTGTGGTGGGAGTCCCAATCTGATGTGTAAAAGAAACATCTCAGTGCTTTCCTTCTTTCTCTATTAATTCATTTTGCCATGTGCTGCCAGATCCGGTGGTTTTTTTCTTTTACTGGCAGATAAACATTGCCTCCACAACACTTGGAATTGAACCTGATGTAAAAACACCAGCAGTGCCTCACTCCGCTGCTGCAGCGCGGGATGAGGAAGAGCTGCACATTTCCTTCATGCCAGGCGTGCCCTGTAGCACAGTTACAGCATTTGGGGCTGCTCTGTGTCCGGCCGAGCACCTAGCACAACTCGTGGGCTCTCGGTGTGAGGGGCACAGCATTGCCCGAGCCATGGCGTGGTTCCTGCTCCGTTTCCAGGCTCCTGGCTGCCCGTCCAGCCCTGCCTGTGAGGAAGCGGCTCCGCATTCGCTGCGGCTGGAACTGGAACATGGTGTGCTCTGCTATTTGTAGTTTCCTGCTGCCGACACTGGATACGCAGTTACTATTCCTCCTGCTTCCTCCTTGAGAATTAGAATGGCTCCAAAAATAATTGAAGGCAGTATGTTCCGATGGAATATTTTCACATTTGCTGAGATTTCCTCTTTCTTTTGCTTGCCAATTTTGATAAGGGAGCATTTTGAGACTGTTTCAGCATCTCCAACTTGGCACCGCTGGAAGGCACAGGAATTCTCCCCTGATCAGTAAGGCACAAAAATTAGATTTGGCACCTGAATATAAACTTAAAACTCATTTTTAAGGATGATTATAGCATTTTTTAACCGAAAAGTTCTGCTTTAGCTGATGAGGATGAGAAGATCCAAATGCTCTAGAGGGCAACAAAGCCCACACACGGTGAAAAATATGAGAAAGCTGTTGTTTTTTTTTTTTATTTATTGCTTTGATCCTCGAAAAGGTTAGGTGATAAGAGACTAGCTGTCAGGAAATAATGTAATTAAGCTGTACATGAGGTTCACAGACTTATTGCACGGCATCTTTCAGATGTAGCCATGTGATTGTTTCTAAATTAATGTCTTCCTGGCCTGGCTGAAACGCTTTCAATGGCCCACACTTGGCAGAGCTTGGGGTCTTAAAAGTGTGTCTTAAATTACCCTTCGTATCTATTTATAGGGAACAGATAAAGGTAGATGAATAGCTGACAGGTTGTCTTCTCTGTAGCTGGTGAGGGTTGAAGTGGAAAAACCAGGAGTGTGGTCTGTGGATAGCTTCCAGAAGTATCAGTGTAATTTTAAACCAGGTGGCTCTGACTTTTCTTCTTACAAATCATGCACATTACAGAGAAACTAATTCAGAAATAGTTTCTTGAACCCTCATGTCTTGCAAGACCCCTCTGTATTATTTGGCACCAGAGTCCTGGAAGCCTCATGTCCTGCACAGGTGCTGAAGAGGTGTCACAGACAAAACAGTCTTGAATTGAGGAATTTTGCTGGGTTTAAAGCTTATGAACACAAACTTTTGATCTTGATTTGGGTGTTGAAAGGAAAAAGCAGGACACACTGCCATAAACACCTACTTTTCTCTGGTTTAAATTTCCCTCATTTTTGTCTTAGTTTATACCCAGTCCATTAAAAATTTGTTTAGTGGGCAGTGAGGCATGTCAGGGATAATATTCACATAAGTTTGGTTTTTGCTGCTGTTACAGCTGTTCTCTGATTGTTAATTTTTTTTCTGCAGTTCTTCCTTAGAGTTCCTGCTCTGATATAGGCCTCTTGTCCCTCAGGTGTGACCCCACAGTGTGTCTCCAGCACAGTGTCCCTCAGCAACCCTCATTTCCTTTTCCTAACAGCTTGTATCCAGGTGTTTTCTGGCTGATAGGTGTTCTGGCAGCCTGGGCAGGTGTTGGCATGTGGTGATTCTCCCTGATGGGGTCTCTGCTGGTGCCAGAGCTGGCAGGAGGTGGGTGGTGGCAGCTCGGGACCCGCTGAAGGGCACTTTGTAAGACCCAGTGCCAGCTGCAGAGCCACCTGTGCCACCTCACCAGGTGCAGACACTGTCTGCCCTCCCAGCTCCAGGTTTGCCAGAGCCAAGGAGAAACATTGAACTGGTTGATTTATGGGATGGGTTAGGGCAAAGCTGGGAACACCAAAGCCCAGTGGAGGAATATCAGCTTTCCATCTGTGCAGGGATCTCAGCACCAGACGTGAAGCACCTTGACATGTCAGCTGTTTAAAGCTGTGGATTCACCCAGCTGCATCTCTGGGCCTCAGACACACGTGGGTTTGGTAGGGGAAATGCCACAATTCTGGTACAAACCAGCCAACATCTGGCTGGCTGGTTTGTTCTTAGTGGCAGCTATTTGAAGTAACAGAAATGTCACACATTCAGCCGGGAATAGAACCAGGGTCTATAACAAAGTCACCAAACTCCTACAGTATTTTCAACTGAATGAAAATTTCTTCTGAAAAACTGAGAGGAAGATCCCCATCTCGGGGGGAAATTTTCATAATTTACACTATGTTCCATTCATGTGGCTGTTGTCTGTTTACATCTTTTAGTATTACATTTTCCATCCAACCAAAGAATTAATTTCCACTTAGACAGCAAGAAGTTCTCTGTAGATGATCTGTGCCCAGAGAAGTCCATTTCCATTTTAAGGAACAGAAAATCCTTTCCAGGAATGCCTGAGTGTTTGATGTTAGTGAGTGTGGTGGAAAGGTGCAATATTTCAAAAAGCAAGCAAACAATTCAGTCGTATAAAATACACTCAGGTGTCATTACTTGTATTTATGTGTTCAGGATCTGTAATTTTCTCCCACCTCCAACAGTAAAATTCTTACTTCTCTATTCAACATTGTAGAAATCACATGCCTTATTTTGTGCATGGCTGTGGCTTGATATGTGTCAGGAAAAAAATACATAGATCTCTTACTCTGGCATTTAGTAGGGACATTCAGTATGAGTATGTTGGAAATGGTGCTCTGCTATAAATACAAAGCTATTTGTCACGTCACACATCTCGCTAATTTTCTAGTGGGTTGACACTTGGGCCCATTGTCTGGAATAATTTAATGTGCTGTAGCTTTACTTACTGTACTCTATGAATCATGTACACAGATAGTCATAATGGAAAAACTGTGTTCATGCAGCATTGAGGTTTACACAAATACAGCTGTGGGTCTGAATCTTCAACTGGTGTAAATTGGACTCGTTGGAATGACACCAATTTATCCTGGCCGTGGACTGCTCTGAACACATGTGAAAGGGAAAGATCTGGCAGAAGTATTGGCTTGTCCATCACCATCTGTAAACATGAGACAAACACAAAAATAAACACAACGTTGTATTTAGGCCCTGGCTTAGCAAAGCATTTAGATGCATGCAGAGTTCTATTTTAAAGCTACAAGTGCTTTGATTTAATTAGGGATGTATTTATTAAGTGGCAACAGGAATTACAGCGGGTTGGAATTTTTTGTTGTTGTTGAAACGGTTTTCATAAAATGTGTTGATTCATGAAAAAATAATTAAATGGGCTATCAAAGTGTTCTTTAAGTTCAAAATTTATTCTGGAGCCTGTTCTCAGTACCTGAGAAGAGCCATTTCCCTGGTGACTGTGGAGGTATCCAGCCCACTGTAAGGGCCCTGTGGGTACTGGTGGACATTGATGGCCAACCTCACTGTCAGCTTTGCCACAGCCCTGCTGAACCAGACACTGATCCATCAGCTCATTTCATGGCAAGACCTGAGACCTCCCTCACTGCTGTGGACCTGTGCTGTGGCCATGGGGCTGCATCTGAGCCTCATTACCCTCACTGGGCCTGATCCTGACCTGCTGGTTGATTTTTTAGCTTAAGCTTGGACTTGTCGTGTCACCAGAACTTGTGCAATGTCCTCTTGCTTAAATCTGGTTGCTGTCAGTTGTAAACCCCAGGGGCTGTGAGACAGGCTCTGGTTAATGAGGCCCCTGTTCTACCTGCTGAGTCTTTGTTTCTGGCTCCTTATCCCTTAGGGACCAGCTAGCCTGGACAGCCAGCATCAGTCCTCTGTTCTGCTGAATTTAGCTCAGAGGCTTGACTGGAGGGATTTTTCTGTATTCCAGGTAGAAGTCCTGATTCTTTAGACAGTTGGCATTTCTCATGTGCTCCTTCATCAATGTATTGCACTTCTGTTGACTTTTCCCAGATGTTTAGGTCACCTAGACATATGGCTGGTTCCAATTAAACTGTAGTTTTGATTCTAGTCTGGAGACATTGGGGGAGTTTCTTGATTGTCTCTTATAAAGTTAGCTCACATGCAAATCTTTCCTGGATCATGCCCTTGCATGTCAGTGTAGACATTGTGTGTACCACAAATCTGTTGTTCAGTATTCTTTTTGTTCAAATACTGGCTAAATTCGATTGCAAAAGATGTGAGAAATATGCCTTGATTTTTGTTTAATTGAGTTGTTGTGAATACTTGAACTCCCTTAATGAGATAGGAATAGACCTTGTAGCTGGAAACTTTGTAAACCTCAAGAGAGGGACTCTGGCAGTTACTGTTCTGTGTGTATTATTATTTTGTTTATATTGTGGAAACATATAAAAACGAACTTGCTTAGCTGTAGATGGTCTCAGAGTGGAACTTTCCACTTTCTGTTTTAGATTCAGTTTAACACTGGCTGGACAGTTTTGAAAATACAAAATGCACATGGACTCTTAAATGGACCTCTCTTTAATAAACAATGTATGCTTACCTCCAGCATTTCCCAACCTGGATCATGGATATTAAGTTCCTTAGTGGTTGGTAAAGGTATTTGAGAAAACAGATTTATTCTTTGAAGACCTTAAGTGGCTACAGAGCTTGCTGTGAAAAAATTTATGGGGTCCACCGATAGGAAAAGATTGGAGAGAACTAATCTAATAGGAATTTCATCTGGCATGTAATTAGTGATCTACCCTCTCCACAACTACAGGCAAGACATTCTTTTAGATTAATGTTTTTTGTCTCTTTGTTAGCAGCATATGGAGGCATAGTGAAAGAATGCATTTATGACTACCTGGATTTCAAAACTCTGCCTCGTATTTTCCCTAAGTGCTCTTGAACTTGCTCTTATTCAGAACATCACCCAAGTTGTGCTTGTCAGAGCAAATCACATAAGCACTACTGGTCTTTGTCAGTATTTGTGAGGGAACTACCAAGAGAAAAGATAGTGAGGCAAAGCAGAAGGTACTGACCATCCAGCAGCTGTTGCTCTCCCATTTTTGTATCTCCTTTTCTAGAACTAATGCCAGAAGCACTGCATAAGTTATCCTAAAGTATGTCAACTGGACTATTTCCAAAAAAGAAATAAAATCAGCCTTTCCCAAAGTCCTTGGGGTTAGTCCTTAGGATCTTAGTTGGGATTGAAAGATATCCATGAACTAAAACAAGTGCAGAGAAAGGCTGTGTATCTTAAGAAGCTTCAAAAGAGCTGGGCTGTAGTAAAACAAACAGCACAGGAGACAGTGACTCCACCGGGTCCACAGTGAAAAAGGTTTAACACCTGGGAGAATGTTTTTAACTTACAGGGAAATGTCAGCCTAAGAGAAAATGTGTATAAACTGGACATAGACCTTGTGTAGATCAGAGAGTATGTGAAGAGCTCAGTAACAGGAGCAGAGTTTTTGGAATTGCTTCTCATAGGAGGAGCTGAGCTGTAGCACTTCACCAGTTTTCAGGTGAAGCTTCATCTCTTTATGAAGGGAAATTTTATCCTGTGGTTGGCTGCCAAAAGCAGTGATTGGACTTGACCTGAATGTCCCTTTGGAACCGTTTTCTTCATATGTATCCTATATTGTTCCTCAAGATGACATGGCTATAATGGTTATCATTCTGCCCTTAATTAACCATATGAGTTTGATATCTATGGCTCAGAACTTAGGGAGAAGATGATTTGCTACAAGCCAGTTCATAATTAATTCCAGCCGTAGTATAGTGTTCATTAGATTTGGGATTTATTATTTCCAGCATGTATAAACAATTTCATTAATAAATACGTCCAGTTCGCTGGCTGCCAAGGCCATGAGGGCTGTAATCCTCCCACCAATACCACTGGCATAGGGTGTGCTGCCAGCCATGTGCTGGGCACATCAACCTGTGGTGATCTGCACCACTGTGCTCAGAATCCAGTGCTAATGCTCCTCAGCAAGCACTGATAAAAGCCAGAGAGCAGAGGTTTTTATCTGAAATTATGTTATAAATCTCATTTTAGCTGATGTAGAGCTGGACTGTGCACAGCCTGCATACATGCTGTTCCATAACCGTGTGTTTCTTGTCTGTTCTCAAACAGCTGTTCTCACCCTGTACTCACTGGCCTGCCAGATGTTACAAATCCAGGGAAAATATGGAGTTGCATTCTCCCTCTGTAGGACTTATTCATGACCAGCTTGAGACCTGCTGTTTGGTCTAACACTTAACCTGGATTTTCTAGTAACTCATCAACTATGGTGACAAAACATGAGGTTAAGAACTCATTGTTGCCAGCAGGACTGACACTGAAGATGTGATCTGATACTCTGATCTCAAATGAAGCTGCCTCAAGACCATATCTATAATAATTACTGGTGCATATATGATCACTAGTGACAGTGAGGCTAGATTGTTTGCAATGCGTGGGGAAGAGACCCTTTGGATCATTCTTAGCTCTTTTGACTCTCATGAAAGGCTAATTTCCTTAATTAAATGTAGCACTTAACATGCTTCAGCATATGCATTCAATTTTCTTTCTGTATTGTTAGAACAGGACTACAAGAGATAATCACACTGAAAGTTTATCTTTTTTAAGTGTGCTTCACCCCTCCCCCTGCTTCTCAGTCACTGGAAAACTCCTAAGTGCTTAACTGGCCTCCAGATTATCTACAGCAATGTGGAGAAGTGCCAGTCTGGAAGACACTGAGGACAGTTGGTTCACATGTTTTAAGTGATGTAATGTCCAACCTTAGTTATTCTGTGCTGCTGTTTAGTGTGAATTCATGACTGCAGGAGTGATTAGAAGGCTTGAGAGCAGAATTATTTCACTGGCAGTCAGCATGACTCCAGCTAAGAAGTAAGTCACAGGAATAATTAAAGATCCATTAATTTTGTGATAATCACTAGACTAGCTTTGTTAAGAGAGTCTTTTTCATGTGTGCTTCAAGATCAATTGATACTGTATAGTATAGTGCTGTATAGTAATGTTAGAGTGACACTGAAAATCTTTCCTGAGACACTCTGTCTGGCTCAAACTGATCTCACGGGCACATTCTCCACTCTTTGATATTTATTGTAATAAAAAATCGTTCCTGTGACAGGGAAACTGACTTGTCAAAGGATCTTGAACATTTTTCCAGGAGCCCACATTAACCCCTTGAAACTGGGGCAGTCCTCGCAGGGTTGAGAGAAATAGCAATTGTTGGGTCATTGCCACGTTCACATCCGTAATGGTGCATTTTAATTAAACAAACGAGGCAGCACACTCGCTTCAGGAACACAGGAAGCATCAGAGTTTCTCATGTGGAAAACAAGTTTCACTTGAAAGCTTTCAGGAAATATTGCTGGTAATATGGGCCAGGTCAGACAATGTTGACAGAGCTACGTATTGAAACCTCCTGGCCATGCATTGCAAACTCTCACGGCACCATCACAACTCACATTTCATCTGGTGTTTTCAGAGTCTCAGCTTGGAGTCATATTGTTATGAGAAAATTGTCAAAGACCATTTTAGAGTTTTTGGTCAAAGAGAAAAGTTTGAAAACACAATCCATTGTATCTCAAAAGCAAATAAGACCCCATTTTTTGGTATTTCTTTATTTAAATTCCATCATTGTTAAGGAAATCTTCTGACCTGTGGTACTGTGTAATACTTACATATCTCATCATTGAGGTCTATTGCTCAGTGGTGCTCAAAATTCTCGTAGGACATCCTTTAAACTGTTGTAGTATATTTCAGTAAATTTAACAAGACAAAAAAAAAGGCAAATCATCTCTTAAACTTCCTTTCTTTTTCTTAATAGTTTATTATTTTACTTTAAAATGGAGAAGCATGGTTTAACTTAAGCTTCTCATCCGGCAATATGTGTATAGATTAGATAAAGGAAATGCTCCCTATCCAGAGAACAATAGATTACTTGTTTAAATTACTTGTCTTAAAAAGATCCTGATTCGGCTTTGCTGAGCATAAAATATTAAATTTACTGTTTATTTTTAGTGGAGTCCTGCCAATTTTCTTCTCCCTGACTGTCTTTAGATTGTTTAAAACATGAAAAAAAATGTTCTCATCAAACATATATCTACTTACAAGAAATCTCTGTTGGTCTTTCCACAGAGACATAAAATCTTGTTGTTAGGACATGAACTTTGCTGTTATGGAATTTTCCTTTCTTTATTACCTTTATGTTTTTCCTGTCCTTTTTTTTTTTTCTTTAAGCCCACAAGTGTGGCAAATTATGTTGTGCTAATATTGCTTATTAAATCTTCATAAAGTGAGAAAAAGGAATCCAATGAGAAAGCTTTAAATGTCTCTTCAGGTGTAGTAGGTAGTTTCATTCTGTTTCATTGGCAGTAATGTTTTAAAACTCTGACCTATCCTTGCAAAAATTTTATTACTTATGTTTCCTGAAAAAAATGGTGATAGCCCTGATCACTCCAGTGGTAGAAATGAGAAAGTATCTGTGTCATTGATATTGCTTTAGACTTGCATCTTTGTAACTTGAACCAAATTTGGCTTTTAGGACTATTTATCAACAGAAAATACAAGGCTGATGTAGACTCTATAGCTGCAAGTGGTTTTTCGTAAATGAAAGATTAGGAAGTCAGGTGTATGTGGCGGGTTTTGGGGACCAGGTCAGTGTAGTGTGTCTGGTGACACTTGGAATGTTTATTTGCCTTTTGTTGAAAGGGATATTCAGTGTTATTTTTGTAAATCCCCTCTGCGAGGCAGAGCACACCCGTGCTGGATTGAGTGCTCAGCATGAAATGTTGTTTTTCCTGCAGGAATCTTAGGTGACTCATGCAGGGCCTTTTCTCTCCTCTCAGGAGCATCATCTCCACAGGGTATGGGGAGCTGACCCTGAGCAACTACAGCAACAGAGCAGTGGGCTCTGAGTGTTCTTCAGCTGTCACAGGTCAAAAATTGTCATACAGTGCTAAAGAGCAAACCAGCTTTTTATTGAAGAACATGTAAATGTCATAACAAAGATCTGGACTGATCTTTTGACCCTAAGGTGGTTACTTAGAAGCTGCATCACTATCTTTTTACCTTAAAACACTGGGGACTGAACTGACCTGACCTCTGCCGCCTCTATAATTAGTTTTCCTTTTTTATAATGAATTAATGAGTTAGGGGATTTTGTTATTATTATTATTATTATTAAAGAGTCCTTGTTAATGGCCAGTTCCCCAGCTTACTGGGATGGAGATAAGGGAATGTGGTTTTAAAGAGATCCTGCAAAAAAAAAAAAAATTGCAGAAAAGAAGAGATTTGAGATTGCAATTGCCTGCAGAGCTGTAGTCAGGAGTAAAGAGTGAAAGGTTCTCACTTTGAATGCATTTAGTCTCTAGCACAACACAGAAGTAGCTAAAACATAAATGCACTATCTCTTAGCTGACTTGTGACGGCTTATAATGAATGAATGTGCTGCAGATTGAAATGTCACACCAACGTGCTTCTGAATAAGAAATGAGTTTCATCAGCTTTATTCAATATATTTCTATCTGTATCTGAAGTACTAAACAATCCATTTTGCTTGGGAATATATTTGGAAGTGGAAGACATTGAAATGTGTGCTCTCTGTAGATATTAATAATTTATTTTTTCTTTTTTTCTCTTTATTCCCAAAAATAATAAGTGGGAGATAGGCTGGGTTCTGGCTTTGAACTTGGAAAGATCTAGGAAATAAAGCTGTAAGAATTCAACTGGCTATTTTAATGTAATATTTGGAAACTTTATATACATATATATATAGGTAAAAAAGAAAGGGGTTTGAGAAAATCTCGTTGGTAATATTTATGGAATTTTTGGTCCATTTGTGAATTAAAAGTACTTCATGAACTGCTAGATCTTGTGTCAATGAAGCAATCCCTGATTATAGTTCCCTCTGCTGACATCTTTCTATACATGAAATGCCCATGACTTACAGGAAAAGACTGTGGGATCAAGCTTACTGAGGAACATGGTTAATAAATTATTCTTCCTGACCTATCATTCTGTTAATAGTAATATTTGGTGATAGCTTGAGTGCTTCCATTGCTCAAAACAATTGTATTTTATTGAGGTTCATAGGTGAGGTGATTTTGGCTGTGTTGCATACACATCTGTCTCAGAAGAGGATTTTTATATTTTGCACTGTCTCTTACTGTTTCCTTCCTTGTCTAACTCTGGTTTTTCCCCCTCTCTCTTGTGTGAACCCTTCTAGATGTTCGACTGGATCAGCCACAACAAGGAGTTGTTCCTGCAGAGTCACACAGAGATCGGTGTGAGCTACCAGCACGCCCTGGACCTGCAGACACAGCACAACCACTTTGCCATGAATTCCATGGTGAGTTGAGGGCACACTGTGGGCAGCACACGAGGGAGGAGGCCACCTCCAGTGCACAGAGCACCAGGGACCTGTGAGAGGCGATGCAAGGAAGGTCAGGCTGGCTGTGGCAGCAGCAGTGTTGCTCTGTCCAGCCAGACACTGATGTATGGCAACATCCTTGACTCAAGAGCAGCACAGCCCTGAGGAGTTTGTTTACATTTTGGAGAGCAAATACAATAATTTTTAAGTTTTTGACATTTCTTTGACTGGGAATTAATGAGAGCTGTAGGATGCACTTTAATAATTTATACTTCTCCCTCCACACCCTGCTAAGGTACTTTTCAAAACCTTGAAAAGGAGACACTAATCAAGCTGTCAGTTGTGCCCACAGTGGGATTTTGCCTTTTTCAATTGTTAATTGGTCAGAACTTTTGAATGCAACCCAACTTACCTTTCTTTTTCAAAAAAGAAAAATCATCATTATACCTTTATAAGTGCTTTGCTCATTTTCTTATTCTTTCCAGACATTTGTCTTGGAAACTGCTCTGCTTTCAGCACAGAAATGAGGACAGGATGTATTGATGTTTTGATCATTGCAGTAGGATAGAAGAATGCATGTATACCCCCTGCTGCAGCTGTGCAGTGCAGGGATGAGCCCTCTCTGAACACTCTCTGCCAACTACAGCAAAGCTTGCCCTGAGTAAACCACTCCAGCAGGTGAACCTCCTCCTGCAGTGCAGGTCAGGCTGCAGCTGCATGGGGGCTGGCACCTCAGAGGGGGTTGAATTTGGTGGTGTAGGTCACTGGAGAGCCACACCTGCTCTGCTGCCCACGGGCAAGGCACTGGAGAGCAGCTGTGTGAAATGGGAAAAAGAGATCCCGACTACCCGAGGAAGTTAAAGACCCCACACTGCTTTCATAAGGTAACAGGCATTAACCCTGGGATCCTGGCCAAGTTCCAGGTCAGGTAATTAACTTCTCTGACCTGAATTCCACAGGCCACTTCCACCTAGCTAGCTATTCCCCACTTAAAGCACTGTGCCTCCCTAGGGCATTGCATAACAGTGGGAGATGAGAAATGTTTATAAAGCCTATTAATGTGTTTATTGTGATTATATCTGAACAGAGCACTGAAAAACCAGGCTCTAGCACATCGTAGTTAAACTTGCCATCACAGTGCCATCTAGCAAAATCCAGGAAAACACTGCTTCCATATAACACTGCTGCTCTCAGAGTCCCAAAAAGTAAATGTGTCCTGGAGGTTAGTGTATTAAAATTCATTTGACTTCTGAAAGATGCAAATTTGGTCATAATTCTTCAGAAATAACATTAGAAGAGTCAGGGTCTCCCTTTATCCTTTTCTTTGTGGTGATAATACCACAAAATATGGTCATGTAAAATAATATTGTTTAGTATTATTTTCTTAAAATAACTGAGAGTTAGGCTTGGAAAGAGATCATTGCTGTTAATGGAAAAGTAATGATTTTGTTAGAAATTGGATTTATAATTTACTCAGATCTGTTTACATGCAATACATCATCAACTATTGGATTGAGAATAGCTCAGCTGTTTATTACTCAGAATTATGAGTAATAAAATAATGAAATCTTTAGGGACTTTTTTTGGTTGTGAGGCTTGGGCTTTTTTATGATATTGAATTTGGTTTTGTTTTGTTAATACATTAAAATCAGTATCTAATGAAGATCTGGAGGACAAAGTAGCTAAAGATGGCTGCATTTTAGCAGGGAAAAAGCCTCACAAACTTCAGTGAAACTTGGATCAGACCTTGGATCCCTAAGGTGTTTTGTTTTGATTGTGTTTGTTGCTTGGTTTTTTTCTTTACACTGTGCCTAGTTAGTGTCCTTTAATCTTGGCATAACTAATAATAATTAAAATACATTCTTCAATTCCTCTAGAAAATGCACACCCCTAATGTTTACTGGGTCATGCCTTTTGTTGCATGATCTTCCTATACATCTCTATAGGCAGGCTGTGACCAAAGCTCCTTTTTGAGTAAACAATTTGCTACTCTGTTTGTTACAATAATAATTCTTCCTTCTAAATGATCAATGTGGGATGTGGGTAAATCATATATTTGAAGTAATAAACTGTAGTGTGGTATTTTTCTTTCAAATAAGGAGCATAGATTATTTTTTTTTTCTGTGATTCGAGGCAGTGCTTGTTTTCACTTCAGTTTCAAAATAAATTGTTACTCTTTATCACAGCTGTATGATGTTTATACTGAAGCAACAATACTTTTTGCAAAGATGAATATTTAGCTCAGACCTTTTTCAAGCAGTATCAATAATCTAATAAATTCACTAGAAAACAAAACCTCAGTGTTCCAGTATGGCACAAAGCATACTGGGTGTAGCTCTGCACTTGGGTACCTGGTGTTCATGCCATTTGTTCTGGCTAAAGTTATTTGTATTTCCCTTGCCTAGACTTTTTATGCCTGGATCTGATAACTTCCTTAAATTATGAGTTCCTGCTTTCTGCAGACAGAAATGGGAGTGTTCAGTGCCAGTACTGCTGCCTGTCCTGCTGTCAGGGAATTACACCACACAGAGATCCATGTTGTCCTAAATCACAATATATTTTAACATGTTACAATTATTATGTAAAGGTTAATAATGTCTGTTGAAAATTCCAAATATCTGTCTTCAATGAATGGTATTTTTCTGTATGTAGGCTGAGCTAAAATGCCATCCAATATTACACAGGCTACATGTAATTGGTCTTTTTATAGAAACTTAAAGGTCTTAAAGAGATCTCATGAGGGTTTTTTTGGTCACTGAAACATTCTGCTTTGAATTTATGTGTTAGGCTCATTTCACATATCGTTTCTAAAGTCAAAGTAGCACAGTGCAAACTGGTTATTTTTAAATTTTATTTTGAAGAAAAACCCTTCAGCAATAAAATTTCACTTTCAAATAATCTGCAGAACCCTTCTCTTGTAGCCCACCTTTGCTGATTTCCATCACAGTATCTCACCTAGTCCTCTAGGAAATGAGATGGACACAGCCAAATTCCTTGCAGATTTATTCCTTTCCACTGCTCATTTTTCTTTTGAGTGTCAGGCATTCCTTTTATAAGCATGTCACAAGGAAGTGTTGTCCCAGCCAGCCTTGGAGGGTTTAATTAAGAGGGGAGGTCTCCCAGCATGCCTGCAAGGTGATCAGGGATGAATTTCTGTATTTCCCTGAGGGACATCATTCCACAATTGCAGCTCCACTGCTGTCAGTGCTTATTGCTGACACTGAGGGCTCTTATCTGAGCACATGCTGGCAACTGGGCAGTGCTTGCTGTGCTGGAGGGGACAGCAGTGCCACACACACTGGGGACAGGAATCATGGCCTTGCTTGGGCCACAGAAATGGGCTGAGAGTTGGTGGACAAGGAGAGGAATGGGAACTTGCAAGGCACTGCTCAAGGTGTTCATAAACTGTAAAAGAAACTCTTACCTATCATCACATCAATATACATGCAGGGAAATTTTTGTTTTGTTTTCCAGCCCAGTGATTTTTAGAAGGCAAAAATTCCCTTGTTTGGACTAAAGTTTCAAAGTTCAAATAAAGCCAATAAAAAATTAACTCTAACATGAGGAATGCTTTTGAAAAGTGTGCAAGTACATGTGAAATAACATTTTTTCAATGCTGAAAGGTATATATTAGCCAAAATTTCAGTGTATCCTAGTGTCCTGAGTACAGAATGTCAACTGAAGTGCTTTTACTTCTAGACATTAATGCATTGTTTCCTGATTTTTGACCTATTGTGCTCTTATATAGCTAGAAATGAGTGATCCCTTGCAGTGTGTTTCAGGGACCCCTCTTGGTTTTGAAAGAAAAATGAGGTTAGGTTAAATTAAAAGTGAGATTTCCCATCCACCTGCTATTGTGGATTTTCCAAGTCTAAAGGAAAAACAAAGTCACAGACATTAGTTGCTCTATTGAATCCTACTAAGACTGAAAGATCTATATAATAGTGACATAGAAAAAATTTCAATTCACTCAGTTTATAGAAATGAACAAACCAGAGGGAAAGGAAGATTTAACTTTATGAAATGTCAGCAGATGAATTTTGTCAGCATAGATTTTCCATTTTACTTCAGAACATTACACATTGGCAGACAAAGATGAAAGAAAAAAACCTGGCTTCCAATGTTTCTTCTTCTTCAAGGTGGAAAAGAAATGTCTTGCGTTTTGTGGATTATGGTCAGTTAAATGTTGGGTTTTTTTCCTGAAAGTAAATTATGGATTGCCTTGAATCCATACTGCATTTTACTTCAATCTGCAGCAGCAATACAGCAGAGCACATCACAGGTGATACTGCACTTGAGTGCATTTGTTGCTTAAAAATGAGCAAGAGAAGCTCAGGACTCTGTTTCCTGAGCCTTTTCCACTTGGTGCCCAAAGAATGGAGGTGTGAGCTGGTGATTCCCAAACTGCTCCTTGCTTCCTGCTGAAGAAGCTGTGGAGTCAGTGGGTTGGTACCCATCCATGAAAAATTCTCATGTAGGAAAGAGAAATTTTCATCCTTATCCCTGTATAAAAATACAACAGACATAACAATATATAAATCTGTCTGACTCAAAAACCAGACTCAGAACATCTGCTGCAGTTCAGCTAAGTTTAGCCTTACCCTTCTGCTGGTTAACACATCTCTGCACTGGAGCCATTGGGAACCACGGAATTAATTTACAGTTGTTTCCTCCATGCCCATTGCATTGCAGTGGCCAAGATAATTCAGCATGGGAAAAAATGAATGAACAAAATCAGGATGAAAACAACCATTTTCTACATGAAATCGAAACTTCTTTGGGAACTTTTTCTTCAAACTCAGCAATGTTCCGTGACTTTGGCACAACTTATCTAAGTTTTAGCACCTGTAGTGATGCTGCACTACTTTCCACCAAAAGGATTGACCTGAAATGTTGCAAAATTATCTTGGCTGAGGTTTACTCATGAAGGATTTCTGGGAAAAAGGCTTAAACATTTAGTCTGATTTCCAGTTTCTAATCTAGAGGGACACAAAGAAATGTTGGACTGTGGCTGGTGGTCAAAATTTCAAATCATAGTGTCTTTATTTAGTATACTTTAAGATCTGGAACAATTTTGATTAGTTTCTCTAGTGGTAGTGGAAAAAAAAATAGATATTTATTAAAAATATTTCTAACAATTTTGAGCCAAATCCAATTTTTAAGAAAAGACTTTGTGGTAAGGGGTAAAAACAAGACTGAGGGCTGGGTATTGCTTTGGAAATATGTTATTCATGTGACAGTTGTCACAGTCATGGTTCTACCAGGGAGAATTGTGTGGCTCAAAAGGCTGGGGCCCAATCTTTTTCCCCTTTAGCACCTACAGTTATGATGAATGTACTTCATAGTTATCCCACACACTTTGGAGACATACTTTGCCCTGCTTTACAACTTAGTTTGGACCTGTGCCTACCTTGGCAATGCTCTGTTGCATTTCATGTTTGGATTGGCAGATGAGATCCTGCTCCAACAAACACTTCCATCTCTGATTTATTATTTGCCCATGAGTAATGCTGCTAAAATCATCAGGGCTGTGTCTGTCCTCATGCCTGAGGGTCTTATAGATTCTACTCCCAGAAATTTCTGAAGCCCTTTGGAAATAGTTTAGAGAGACAAGAAAGCAGCAGTAAGTCATCATTAGCAAAACATCTCAAATTTTGAGATGTTCGGGTCCTCTGGAGAGGAGGAAAGAGAAAGGAAAAGTGCTTACATCAAATGATTTTCCAGGAATCTGCAGGACAGCTGTCATTTGTCTTTTGATGGTTCATCATTGTAGGACCCTGTCATGATTGCTATTTTTTTTCAACTTACATTCCTATGCAGAATGAGGGTATTGTAATGCATTTACATTGCTGTCCACGGTTTGGTTTGAGTAAAAACTATTCTTCCACTTCTTCAAGGATGAATAAAAACAATAATGGAAAATTCTTATGAAAGAACAGAAAATATTACCCTTTTAGAGGCTTTTGAATCCTTCTAAATGCAGAATAGAGTTGAATAATATCTCTGCTGGAGAACAGCTTAAAATAGCCTGCAGAAAAGATAACATTTTAACTGAAGGCCATAATGTAATAGACATTTCTATGGAAACACTTACATTTCTATAGAATATCCTTATGAGCTCTTTTAAATTCTGTAAGACTTCTCCATTTGTTGACACTACATGTCTATAAAGGATTATCAGACAGTTCTCAAAGGGCATAAAGCAAACCTTTTACTTATGAATATGTGGATATAGCATCCAGAAAGATGAATTAATGCAACCAAAATATCAGTAATAATATAGAAGCAATGAGTACACCCTAGCAGGTGAGTGAGTAGCTGAACTATGGCAAATTAGTTTTACATAAATAAATTCAAGGAGAGAGAGGGAGATAACAGTGTTAGATAATGGCACAGATGTACAGAAAGAATCCAGAGGGATGTGTTTTTAAAGTGGAAGGTAGTATGCCTGCTATTCACGCATATTTAAGCAGGTGGTTGATTGCTCTCACTGAACTGCTTGGCTTTACTCCAACTGATGGTGTTTGGAATGTGTAATGAAGGCAGAGGGTGGTTGCAGTTCTTCCTTCT
Organism: Pycnonotus jocosus; assembly: GCA_013400435.1. NCBI lineage: Eukaryota > Metazoa > Chordata > Aves > Passeriformes > Pycnonotidae > Pycnonotus > Pycnonotus jocosus. The sequence goes on along the minus strand of VWYP01023767.1, from coordinate 350,013 downwards.
CTTTATTTATGTGTGCCTTTTAATTTTCAGAATGCCTATGTCAACATCAATCGAATCATGTCTGTGGCATCAAGGCTCTCTGAGGCAGGCCACTATGCTTCCCAGCAAATCAAACAGATTTCCAGCCAGCTGGATCAAGAGTGGAAGAGTTTTGCTGCAGCTCTGGATGAGCGCAGCACCATCTTAGCCATGTCTGCTGTCTTTCACCAGAAAGCTGAGCAGGTGAGTTGCTTTGGGGAGAGGCAAAATGGTCCCATGCTACCTCCAAAGATGATACTGCAGTTATTACTTGATGGCTTTTGGCTTATGTGCAGTGAGGCTGAGAGCTTTGTTCAGTGTCCCAAAAACAAACAGTAAAATTTTCACCCTAAAAACAGCCCATGTGCCCTGGTGGGTAAGAAATTATGTTTTCACTTTATTAATGAGAAAGAATCTGATCATAACTGAAGTACACTGGTGCATTAACAAGCTGGTTTATATCTAGTATTTCATTAGTGCTGTGAATAAATTCAGGATTATTATGGTCAGGAAAACATGTATATGTGATATGTGCAAAGGAATATTCACACATGACATAGGCACAGACCAGCAGGCAGTTTCTAGTAGCCAAAGAATATTGTTGGTAATGAATATTACAGAATTCATTCCAACACTAAGAGTGCTCTCCATAGCCCCAGACTTTGTTAGACCTCACCAAGTAGAGATTTCAGAGACAGCTGTGAACATCAGAGAAAATCTTCCATATCTCTGAACTCTATTTTGTGTTTTTAACAACTTCTAGAATGGTTCCGTAGTTCATAGCTAGAATAAAGATATAAAATGTTGCTAAATAAACCTTGTGCTTTTTTTGCATCTAAACCAGGTCCACCCAATGATGATGCTTTAACATCGATTATATCTTGATTACATTCATTTTCCAGTGACAAACACTGCTTTGGGGCTCTCTTCAGTATTACTGTGTGCTTGTTTTTCCAAGTGGTTAATACCAAAGCTACTAAGTGGGTGTGCTTGATATTTATGGAATAACCTGTACTCGAATCATCTGAAAAAAAAAAAATGTAAGACCCAAGCTGAAAATTGTGTCTCTTAAGCCAGAATATATATATAGGAAAGGTTATCTTAAAGAGTAAAGATTTTCCTCATTATTTGTTTCTGACTGTAGAATTACAATGGATTTTTCTTTACTCCACGTTCCTTATTGACAACAAGCAATAGCATAGAGCAATTACTCACCCTGCTGGGCACTTACTCATGTAAGCACACTCACAGTGCTTTTGATGGGACTGATAATCTAAGAAAATGCCCAGTACAAGAACTTTCATCTCCTTAAAAAGGGCACTGTAGTGATTAGGTGTAGTCTTCATAGTAATAATTGGTCAATCATCATATATTCATAAGGAAAATCAAAACAAGAATATATATGCAGTCTGTAGTCACAATGAAAATGTTAGGGTTTGTTAATGAATTTGAGAGTTCTTGCCTGCTTGGTTTAGTTTTGGGGTAGTTTTTACCACTTTTTTTTTTTTTAATTTTTTAATGAGTGACCCCTTATTTTTCTGAAGTGTCAGTTTTGTTTGCTATGTCTGAAGAGCTGCTGAGGTATTATGTAGCATGAAAGGCAATAAACCAGAAAACTATACTGACCTGCCTGGCACCTCTTCCCAACAAACTGAAGCTTGTGCTGTCTGGCAGGAGCCAATCTCTCATTATTAACAGATAAGAAAATTTGCTAATTGTGCCAGCAGTTGCTCCTCATTTGCAGTAAGAGAAAATTCAGTGGAAGAAAAATGCTGATGTGAAACCTGTGAACACAGCTACAAAAAAGAAATGTGGGTGTCACTGTGTCCACGAGCCCAGGACTAAAATTTCATCCCTGCCTTAGTGACTGTGGCAGGATAAACCAGTGTCTCGAGCTAATAATTTTGTCATTTAACCTCTGTATAGTATAAATAGTGAGGTGTTTGAGATTTGGTCTGTAACAAAGTCTGTTGTCTATCATTCTTTCCAAATGTGGAAAGAATTATTTATCTTTATTAGGTGGCATCAGCCAGGAGGATTTTTTCACTCAAATCAGGGCTTCATTATTTTACAATAAACAGGGCTTACTGTGAAATAAGGCTTTGCTGTGAAGCAAAGATAAAGATAAACCCACTATTTCCTCTGTTGCAGATCCACTCTGGTTTTGCTCTCTTTGTTCTCTCAGTCAGGGCACTGTTGTTGCAGATGCAGCCATTTCTCCCAGAGTGTGTCCCTGCTTCCCTCACAGTGATCTCTGGTGCAGATTGTCATTCCTTCTCTGGTGCAATAAGCTGCTACAGTCTCTTTGTTCATTCCTTCCCGTTGATTGAAGGTCTCTGTGATGCCAACAGGAAGCCAGTCTTCTAGCACCATAATCTTTCAGCCTCGGGCACACCCCAGCCTGCAAGGCAGTTGTTGGCTGGGGACAGAGATTTATGAAATATCTATAATGTGCAAGCTGAGCAGGAAGAAACTTGTTTTTTCAAGGTCTCTTCCTAAAGACCCCACACAGAAAACTGCACAGAATACAATTTGTCTGGCTTGGAAGGATGAAAGGCTGAGTCAATCCTGCTGGGAATTGAACCTCACATCTGTCTTCATGTGCCTCAGAATCACAGAGCTTTCCTGGATTTTATTGCAGATACATGTGGCATGTATGAATGGGACTCAGCTGAATTGATTCCTGGATGCTTTACTTATTTCTGTTCCTTTTTTTTTTTTTTAGTGTGCATGCACATACTTGACTTTCTTAAATTTTTAAGCACAACTAGTATGTACTAAGCCATCATTAAGAAAACAGCAAAGAAAGGAAAAAAAAAAAAGGAAAGAAAGTAAGATGAATCCTGCCAACTACTTAGCCTCCAGCTAGGCACCCTTCAACACAAGTGTCTGATAAAAAACCCAGTAACTACACTCAAAACAACCACTCTGTCAGGGTGAAGGTACCACTCAGCAGATTCAGTGGAGTTGTTTCCCAAATGTCCTATCGTTCCACCTGCTACAGATCTCTTGATTCTTTGGTGTTTTTTTTCCTTCTTTCCTCCTTTTTTTCTTTTTTTTTAAATTCCCCTTCCCTATCTCATGCTAACATGGAGATATTTTAGAGCAAAAGAGAATCTGCTTCTTTAGGTTTATGTATGTCTGAAGCTATTCAAAGTGTCAGGAGGTCATAGGACAATGTCTCATCTCACTGAGATTTCAAGAGAACTTGCTGATTTACTCCAGATGAGATCCCAGCTCACCAAACAGCAGATGGGGCAAGCACCCACAGGTGTCCTCCCCATTTTGGATGTAATCTCTGAATGTGCTAAAGTGTTCATAAGACGTTCACTCTACAGATCCTGTCAGAATGAACAAATGAATGTTTTGAATTAGCCAAGAGATCTCAACTAATTAATTGTGGGTCAGAGTCTACCCTCAGAAGTGCATGAGCAGAATTACTCTTTAAGGTGGTAGATGTTAAATGCACACACTAGACATTTATGCTGATTCTCAGAAAAGTGACCCCTGACCATTTGTTTCTCATTACTCTACTCCAGGAAGATTACTGTTCTCATCTCTCAGCTCTGCCTGGATCTCTCTGAGCACATCTTCAACTCCTCTGTATGAGGCAAGGAAATGAAAAAGAGAAAGGAAAGGGGAAAGGGAGAAGGAAAGAGAAGGGAAGGGGAAGGGAAGGAAAGGAAAGGCCAGTCAATATTGATAAGATGCAGGGCTAAGACCAAGATATATAGGGAAATTCCAGAAACAGCATCAGGAAAAATACAAGTTGCTTCATAAAAAAAATTGAAAAATTCAGGGTAGCAATAGGTATTAAGAGTCACTGAGAAAAATGGCTTCATGGCTGTCTGCCCATCTTTCCCCACAGCCATTCTGGCATGAAAGCACACTAGAATTTTTTTTTTTAAGTTTTCTGGGTGCTGGAGAACCACTCTGGTTATCCTGCAGCTTCCACACAGAGGCAAACAGTGAGCAGGGACTGGGCAAAAAATATAGAGAAATGCAGAGCACAAAATGTCTGAGCTGTGTTTTGGAAAACCATGTGGTAGAGCAGAGCAGTCTCTGAGGAAAATTAGTAAGAAGTCTGAGAATCCTTTATCACCTGTTAGAATTCACATACAGAATTTGCAACTCAGGCTGTGAATTAGGAGTAAGTGTAGTCATCATTTTAAAGATACTTTTGGATTGGATCAGGGACACAAAGGTACCATAGGGACTTCTTTATTATTTGGGAGACATTCTTCCTAATCTTTCCTAAAGCCTTGAAAAGTATGGACAATTATTTTAGCCTGTAATTTCAAATCATGTTTAAGGAGGTTTTATGTTCCCAATAGGAGATATTCTAGTCAATAAACTAGTTATGAATTTAAGCATTTCATTTAAATAGTATTGAGTTCTAGTAGACAGTAATGACTCCTGTTCCAAACTAACAGTTAGCAATTTACGATTTTAAATGCAAGTTTTTGCAACTCAGTCAAATGGTGATTTTTTAATAAGAATTTGTTTCTAGCATGAAGGGTTACATTTAAATAATTTTTTTGTCTGCCACAGTGTGTGACAAATAATAAAAATTAACAAAACTGTTCTTTTCAAAATATCCAAATCAATAGTGCTATCACCTGAACTCACACTTTGCAACAGTCCTTAAAAAACCCTATTTGCTCTTCCTGCATGACTCTGCACACACAGCACAGACCACTCTGCATTGTTTCAGAGTATCAAACACTGACAGGCTGCATCTCTTAAAACTTTTAAAAACAGATGGTGTCAACTGCTCTTGCTAGTGGCAGAAGCAAAATTAACAAAGTAATTGTGACATTGTCTATATATGAAAGATAGATGCAAAACAACAAGGTGTATGTGCATTGGATCTTCTTGGGACTTCTCCCACATACTGTGCAAATCACAATCTGGAGATGTGACAGTAGATGAGTAACATGACCATGAGAGCTTTTACTGAAATTGGTAGAATTCAGCAGTTCTGATAAGAACCATAACAGTGTGATTCCAGCTGCAGGAGCACTCATCTGTAAGGTGTAAAGGTTCTTTTGTTCACTGCTTGGACTGACAAGTTCATGGAACAGCCCCAAAAGGGATTGATCTCAGCTCTGTGCTCTTAAACTGCATAGGAAATTATGTGAATTCCATTACTTTGGCACAAAATATGATGACTTCAGCTTCATGCAGTTGTGTTTGGGGATTTCATCTGAACAGATTCAACAGATTATAAGTCAAACCAGTGCACGAGAGCCTGCCATGCCTGCCTTTAGCTTTCTAGAAAGCGCAGTCGTCACTGGTAGATTTGTACCTTGTGGACATGAATGCTTAGGAATTCATCTTTGTCATCAAATCTTTGTGCACAGAAGCGTTTACAATGCAAACACTTTATAGCCTTGATTACACAGCAGCACGGTGAATAGCTTTGCACTACCAATAAAAAAGGATGCTGATGCCAGAGCTGAATTGGAATTCTTTGCTTTGAATCTCACAGCCCTTCATGCTGCGAGCGAGTGTTTAACTAACAAGCCACAGGTGAAAACTTGAGGAGGTGACAAAGCTGGGATCCTGGGGTGGTTTTGTGGTGTTACACATTTGTCCTACAGGGCACTGCATCTGTTATGTAATTAGCTGTTCTTTTTTATAAATAGCCCAAGGTATGGCAGGCTGGTTCAACAGAAAGATGGAGGAAGAGAAAGCATTGATGAAAAGTAATGAGGTGGCATTAGGCAGCTTGTATGGACAAAATAGGAACATGTGAGCTGTGTCATTGAACCAAGCCCTGCTTAAAAGAAAAACAGGGTGGGAATCTTAGAGACTAAATTCATCTTTTCTTTTACAGAACAGGCAGCACCCAGGAGAGCTTCTTCAGTTAGTTCTGCCAAAGTGCATCAGCACTGCTCTGGAGGCCTTTAGAGTGGAAAATTATTTTTTTCCACCCCTTTGCACCCCAAAGTGTTCAGTTTCTGGCTGACTGTTAAGGCTTCAAACCAAGGTGCTAAACCATATCAATTGCAATGGCAGTGCTTTTTTCTTTTTCTTCCCTCTTCATGGACATCTGCCCACCAGGAACTGGATTGAAACCAGCAGCTCATTTTGTGCTGGCTGCTTAGCAGCCATCAGATGGTAACAGTGTCTGATCACTGCTGACCTGGGCCAGAAACACGTGTGACCCAGGGGCTTAAAGCCTTGGCATCCTAACAGTAACCCCACTGAGCTGGACCTGGGTTGGGAACTCCTTGAATGCAGACTGTCTGCATTTCACTGAAATGAATGTCAGCAGTTTTAAGGACAGGTAAATACTGGGGGAAGAGAGACGAGACAATGCCAAATACAGCTGGAACTGTCAATGTCCCCTTTTGTGCTTCACACTGGTGGTTTTTTTCTAGATATGTTGCCACCTTCCTTTTTGGAATGCAGTTTTGTAGCCTCCCTGATGGTGTGCAAAGCCTTTTAGAATGGATGTTTGCTGAACCTGCTTAAATAAGCATTTATTTTTAATCCAGAAGAAACAGAAAACATTCCTGTAGGTCTAGGTGTCCTTCGAGTATGGAGGAGGTGACAGGAATGTGCCTTTCCAAGGTGCCCAAAAGGACTCCTTTGTAACTTCTGTTCTTCAGTCATTGCTGCAGTCATATGTGGCACTCTGCAAAGTTTTCTAACGTTGATGAGGTTGTTTTGTGTCACTGTTGCTCATTGTTCCTGGAATTGTTTCAGTTCCTTTCAGGTGTGGATGCCTGGTGCAAAATGTGCAGTGATGGAGGCCTCCCCTCAGAAATGCAAGACCTGGAACTGGCCATCCACCATCACCAGACCCTCTATGAGCAAGTAACACAGGCCTACACAGAGGTATGTGCTTCCCAGAGCAAATGTGAGTGTCTGCTAAGTGCTAACAGACACCTGACTGTGTTTAGGAGATTAGCATTTCTAATGAGGTAGGATTTCCTTTCCATTTCTGCAACTCTTTCAGAGATAGAGTCAGACTTAATCCCAGGCTGTAGTATATGACTTCCCAGCAATTTGCTTGTAAGGGAAGAACCAAAGGACAAATCTGAAATCATACAGAAATGAAGTCTAGAATCAGTGTTGGCACCCCAAAGAAGAGCCATTTCACTGTCTCTGCTGAACTGGGAATCCCTTTTAGCCACCAGCATCTTTACTCCTTTTGCTTTCCTTCTGTGGATGAGTCCTGGCTCTAGCACAGGTGTGCTAATGGCTCAAAGGATGCCAAAGGCTTTTTCCATCAATGTCTGAGTCAAAAAGTCCTTCTAAGTCCTAATTGCAACAAATGCTCAAAAGACTTTGCTTTAGATAGAATCTAGAATCATTTGGGCTGGAAAAGACCCTTAAAATCCTGAGTCCAACTGCTGAGCTAAAACTATCATCTACCACTAAATCCTGTCCCTAAGCACCATCTCAGATGTATTTGTATGTACTGTTGTAAAATATCTCAGACCTAAATAGGGAATGTGCTTTTTTCCCTTAAAAGAGGATGCCAAGAATGCTGAGACAAATTCTCTGGAATTTTGTCAAAAAAAAAACCCCACACGAACTTCTTTACTTGCTTTTTTCCCCCCATTCAGGCTACAGCATAAAGTAAAAGCTACTGACAAAAAGTCACTTTCCCTGGACTGTGCTGTACTGGAGTGTCTCTTTGACTGTGAAGGATTTTGCTCCTTGCAGGACTTTCCAAGCTGGACTGGAAGACTGTGGTAGTGTTTGCTATTCTTAGTAAATTACCAAGTGAAGACTCCAGGGCTGAATATGCATTCATATATATATATATGTATATACATATACATATATATATATACATATACATATATATATATATATATATACACACATATATATAATCTCCCATTGCTCATTCCTTGCTCTGGACATCATGAAGGAATGATATATTTGCTCTAAACCCCATTTTTTCCCCCTAGTGCAAGCTGTAGCTGTTTCACAGATGGCACCATTAGTCTTGTCATTTCCAAGGCTCTGGAGCTCTTCCTGGCCCACTGTAGACGATATCTGCAGACTTTCACTTATTCCCTCTTTGTATAGAACAGCCATGGGATAATTCCACTAACACAACAAAATCTATCTTTTGGTTCACCCAAGGTTACATAACTTCTCTCAGAAGCATTTGCATTCTGCCCATCCTTTTCCTACCACAAAGCCAGGAATATCTCCAGGTGAGCCAGGAATATCACCAGGTGATAGGAGTGTTTTGTGTCAGGTGGTGAGCTAAACTTTCCCAGAATCCAGCAGCAGTTGTGTTCTTCTCAAAATAAGTGAGAAAGGATCAAGTTTGCTTTGACAAATGCAACACTAGCACTTACACCTTACTGGGACTGCAAGTCGTGGGATGTGGGTCCATTCAGCTTGAGACTTTAGCAAAACTTAAAAACATGTTGTAAATAAGATGTAAGTGAAGTGATGTGACTAACCTGGGTTGTTTCACTTGTCTCTTTGCCCAGTCCTTGAAAAATTCAAAAAGATTCACGAGAAAAGAGTTTTGTTGATTTATTTTTTCAGTTATGAGGAGAACATGGAAATGACTGAAAGAGCACAGTAGGTGGCTTCTCCATTTGTGAGGCTGTTCCTTTCTGAAATCTGCTCATTGAGGAACTCTTGAGAGCACAGACCTTCTGAGCTATTGATTAGGAATGCAATAAGATTCACAGTTTTGGAAAACAAACTTTTTAAGCTGAAGAATTTCAGAGCTGCAGATGATATGAAACCCTGAAATATCTAACCCTTGAGAATACTGAGTACCACTGGTTACCTGATGCTTACCATGCTCCTTTTCATTTATTTAGTCCAGTGTGATGGGACAGGAATGTAAATTGGAGAGCAGAAAACCACTTCTAATAGCCTCTGATTTGTATTAATGATTATTACCAGGACAACACAGTGACTTCAAATCTGGTGTTTTATCTCTGTATGTGCAGAGAATAACTAGGAGGTTATCCTGAAATCCATGAAAAATCATGACTTATAATCTCTGATACTTTTTAGACAGACAACAGAAACAAATTGCCATGCAACAGATAAAAACTTTCATCCCATAGAAGAGAAAGGAGTAAGAGACGATGCAGAAGTGTAGCTATTAATAGGTCTGTATTGTAGCACAAACTTTGTAAGAAAGTTGTCCTGAGTAAAACATGTGTGCTATATTTTCTGTGCAATCACATCTCTTACTGGTACACTTTTGAACCTTTGTTTTTAATCCCAGTTCTGCTGTGATTGTAGTAGTGTAAATCATCAGGGACTCTATTAAAACCATTGGAACACCACCCAGGGATTCTAAGCCCAAATCCCAGTAACAGGAATACAGTGAATTACACAATGTATTTAGCCAGGCCAAAGAGTGAGTTTCTGGTCTAATAATCTGCACCCACATGTGTCCATGGCCTTGGTTTCCTGTTCCCAGCAATTAATTAATTGCTGCTTGTCTTCCCACAGATAAAATAGGATGTAGTATTGCCTTATCTTCCTCCTCTGGAAGCTGCTTCTTCCTGACTAGCAGCTAGTGCCATCTCCATAATCTTGCCAAGGTAACACCTGTGCCTTAGTGTTTCCTCCTGAAATCCTCTATCATATCCCCACTGTCCACTGCTGTTGTTCCCTCTGTGGCCCCAGAAGGCTCCAACACATGCAAATTATTCCAGCTGATCTTCAGCAGCAACTGAAATTGAGTATGAGAAGCCATTCCCTGTGTACTCTCCAGTTATTTCCTGATCTAGTTCCAAATTGCCCTGAATACTTAAAAAAACCACAAAAATTTTCCTAAGGCCACCAAATAGTCATAAATATGATGAGATTTGACTCCAATTTTTGCCAGTGTACATCTCAGAAGGTTTCTTGGTTTCTCTGAAAATGCACCAGATACCCAGTGCTATCACAGACCAGGACATGGCATGGCTTGCCAAAAGACACAGGTTTGGACATTAAAAGGATATTTCCTACATTTGAACAAGCAACTAATAATACAGGAATAAATGAGACGTGGAAATTCTGGAGATGTGTCTTAACTTTGACTGCTAATGTTCAAAATATGAACTGGATGAAAAACATTCATTACCCTATCTTCTGTCAAGATCAGTGATTGTGATTGCATACAAATACTCTTTTCAGGAAAACTTGTCATTTTCACTGCAGTTTGTTTCAGAGGAAAAAGCAAAAAGTAGGCTGGGAAAAGAGAGGGATTCCGATGGTGTCCTCATTTACCATTTCTGTTGGACAAAATATTTTAATTTTGTAATCTGGAACTTAAAAATTATTTCAAAAGCCATTTTTGAGAATCAGTGCATGAACACTTTTTTTAGCAAAAATCTGGTTTTTGTGGTTAAATTTGCCATTTTGCCCTGCAATATGAAAATGGCCCAGGAAGGTTCCAGAAAAAAATTTCTGACATTAAAAAACCAGGCATTCTGACTTTTTTTTTTAAATGCCCAAATGCCTTTGCATCTGTAAATATCTTTTCATATGCTTTAAAAAGGTTACATGAGTGCAGAGGGCTTTGCATTTACCAGCAAACTTCATAGTCTATTGAAAATGGAGACCATAGGTCCCTCTTAGCTGTTCCTGGGGAAGAAAAGAATCAGTCATATACCAATTTATTTTTCACTGCCACTGAATGAAATGCAGAATGGAATGTCACACTTCTCAATGTATAGACATACTTAGTAATCCTACAAAGAAAGGATTCTCCCTTATTATACAGAATATGAATGACTCTGCCATCTGTGGTTTTCTTAAAATGCCACCTCCTCACAAGGATAGGCCTGCTCTTGCAAATGCCACCTGTCACCAAGCAGTGTGTGTCAGGAATTTTCGGTGCCACAATGGAATAAAGCCCTGGGATCTCAGTGTGCAGCCCCAGCAGTGCTGTACCTGTGCTCCTGCTGAGTGACACAGCAGGGCCACTAAGAAGCAAAGGCAAGTGCTGAATATGTAAGTACAAGTCAAAAAGAGCTGTTATGAGCTCTTTCTTACTTTCTCCCTGAAATAAGGAAAGCACACAGCAGAAAAAGAATGAGCTAGGCTGTTCTCCGTCAGCTGTCAGATATTTAAGTACCAGTGCAGTGAAGCAGGCCTATTTCTTCATTCAGGTGAGCCAGGATGGAAAAGCCTTGCTGGATGTCCTACAGCGTCCCTTGAGTCCTGGGAATTCTGAATCCCTTACTGCCACTGCAAACTACTCCAAGGCTGTTCACCAGGTGTTGGATGTGGTTCATGAAGTCCTGCATCACCAGCGGCGCCTAGAAAGCATCTGGCAACACAGAAAGGTCCGGCTACATCAAAGGCTGCAGCTTTGTGTTTTCCAGCAGGATGTTCAACAGGTAATATCCGTACTAAAGAGATAAAAAAAATGACACTTTATTTGCAACCTTGTCCAGAGGCTGGTGCCATAACCAAGATTTCACACACAGCTCTACAAATCTGCCTAATGCATCTTTTAGTATCTCTTGGTTTCATGTTGGAAATCATCAATCAGTCCATTGAATATTGATCAGTCCATTCCCTGTAAGAATGTGACACTATTTTCAGTGTTTAATTTGTCACAAGTGAGTAATTAGCTATAGGTACTCTACTGTTCCTGAGAAAGTGATGTTTAATAGAAAAAAATAATTTCAAGTATAAAAAGCAATTGAACTGTGGTGTGTTTCACCTTTCAGTGTGGAAACAATATAAACTGATAATTGAATAGTGCTGTTTATATGATCTTTGCATTGTTACCACTTATGGAGTCCACATACCCAGGCTATGAGTTTGCTGGCTCCAGTGAAGTGCACACCCCAATGCTCACAGCCTTCCTCACAGAAATACAGTTTACACAGCACAGGCTCATCTTGTAGAACCTCAGCTGCAGGTGGATAACTTTTCTCTCCCAAAGGAATCCATATGAGTACCAGCACAAGAGTGTGAGTGACAGTAAGTACAAGATGCCATGTTTGTAGCTGCCAACTATGCAGGCACAATCAACAGATGTTCCAGGGCTCTGCTCATTCAGGGTGGTGTGGTTTGTTTAAGGGCCCCATTATAGCCCAAAGCAGATGTTGGTAGCAATATGGTACTTGCTTTAAATGAAGAGGCTGAATGCTCTAATCATGTTTATGGAGCATTGTAATGTCCCTGGGGTTCTTTATGCCACTGCCTTCCTCCAAGTGAAAAATGAGGCAGAGACAGAGCGACAAAGCTGTCATATGCAAAATAGACATGAACCAACAAGGACAGGAGACAGGAAACTGTTATTCAGCATGCAAATCTCTGGTGCTATTAGTGCTATAACTGGAGTTATACCAGCACAGACAGAACTGTAGCTGTAGATGTCCTTTGCAAATACTTGTGATCATTTCTTTGGCAGTCTTCAAAAGTTTGCCAGTATTTCTACCTACTCAGGTTTTTCTCTAAAACCACAAAAATATTCATGACATATATATATATAACTAAAACTGAGACTGAATGTAACAGATGCTTAATTTACGCAAGTTTTCTTTCATTATATGTCAGCAAACATACTGCATGGTAATGAAATTCATAAGCTATATATTAAATAGAGGATGTATCTGGTATTCAGTTCGAATACTTCCAGCAAACTATATGAAGTTAATACAGTTTTAGGACTAAAATCTCAAAAATCAAGAGGTTTAAATTCTAAAGGTTTTATATTTTTTCTAATTGTGTTATTTAACATCACTAAGATTTACACTTTTGTGTAAATCACAAGGGAGTGAAGAATACCTAAGATCTTATTGATGTTAAATACCACAGTCTTTCCAAACTGAAACTTTCTCTCTTACATCTTCTGAATTCAGTAGAAGTGTTTATGAGGTTCATTCATGAAACCCATTCAGACTTTTACTTCCCACACATGCAAGGCAATGAAGCTGTGTCACTGGTTTTCAAAAGGAGCAGGTCTTTGTATGTACTATGGCTTTTGGTGAGAGAAAAAGAAACAGGCAGTAAGAGTCTCTGGAGCACAATCACTTTAGAGAGCATTACTCTGTGTGAGTTCTGTTGGCAGCAGTATTTCCAAATTTTTCTCTTAATGGGTAGTTATTATCTGGGAAGCAACAACTTAATGGCAGACATGCCTCCATCCTAGCACACACTGGAGGCATCTCTTTGTCCTACTTAGAAAGTAGAGAGGAAGAGATGAATCATTCTGTTCACTAAACATCTGTACTATTCAAGATAAATGCTTTGTAACTCATAAATGAAATTATCAGCTAAACAGAAATATGAATTGTAGATTCCATGAGGAGGAGGAAGATATGTGAGTATGTTGATGGGAGCTTTTTTTGAAGCGAATCACCTCCTGTATATCTGTCATGCAATTCCTATTATGCTTATCTTGTTAAATGCCCATCAGTTGGCAGATGAAGCTGTCTACCTGTATATTGTCACTGATCATAACCAACATTTATCTATAATAATTTCTTGCCTTGTGAAAGTTTAATAACCTTCAATCGAGTTTCTCCTAGTTCAAGTCTAAAATGAAAAGATGTGGGAGAAGAAATCCTGATGAGAGAGCCCTGAGTTTGTTAGATTTCTCTGTCTTCTAAATACATAATGATACAGAATAGTTTCTCTGAGGAAGATCTTCCTCTCCCACAGCTCAGAATTGGACAGTTTCTCACAGGTGCAGTTTTCCCTGTCAGGATATCCTGTGGCTCACCCTCTCCAGCTGTTGTCCAGTGCAGTAAAAGCTCTGGTGAAAGATGATCTTTGTGGAGATCTTGCCCTCCTTCACTTGTTCATCCGTACCTTTCTTGTCATGTCACCTGTTTCTCTTCAATCTTTTCTTACACACGGATGTTATTAGAGACAAGTTTTGTTGTGTTGCCTGTCTTAATAGAGACTCCAAGATTATTTTGCATCCTCTCAGTCTGCTGTTAAGAACATTAATAGATTTTGGTGAAGACGTCTCCAAAAAGAGACCCTTATGGACCCTGAGAGATCAGTAATTTCTTATCTACCTACTCTGATTAGTCTTGTCAGAGGGATTGAGTATTTGGGCTTAGAATATAAACTGTACACAGAGAAGTCTTGCAGAACTGATTAGCTGGATGAAGGCTTTGTGTAGGCCAAGTGTGTTCCATTTGAACTGGATCTGAGGGTTGAACTGTGTTCAACAGGGCCCATTCATGTAATTTCTAGTTATCTGCACTATTTGCAAGGCAAGACTACCTGCTGCATGTACTAATGGCATGTCAGGGCTGTGTTCTCAGAGAGTTTCACGCTGTCAAGGAAATACTTCTGATTCTAGATGGGTTTCAGCTTGAACTGCACTAAATCCCTACAGTCACAGCATAGCTGAAATACACACTGTGCTGTATAAAAACCAGTGTAAACACTGTGGATTGCCAAGTTACAATATTAATGTAAGAAATGTTATGCTATAAAATATCATTAGAAATAATCACTACCTCACACCATCAGACATTTTACAAGACTATTTACTACTACATCTATGTATTAATACAATTACATCCATTTGCATATGTGAACCAAGGTAAATAATGGTGTGCTGAGGATGCTGAGTTATGAATATAAAGTGTTTTAGAGAAGGAAAGAAAATAAATGGTGTGAAACTGCATTTGCAGCCTTCACAGGAAATAGAGCACCATTTACACAAAAGCAACAGCACTTAAGAAAATTTGTGAGCTGCCATGAGGTTCAACACAGGCAGGAACTGACAAGAAACTCGTTTAACACCAAAAGTATTTAGGATCATTATAAAAATGTTGGGTTGCTGAGTGTGTAAAATACTTCATTGCTCCAGTTGTTTTTTAGAAATTCTCTGGTTTCAGATAGGGAAGAACTGTGCTGTTTGATCCTTTTAGAACATAGCTGTGGGAGGAGGTGCTGAGATTCTGTCCTGCAAGGAAGAAGAAAAATCCCTTTGACTTTCATGCCATTGTTTTGTAGTTGTTGCAGATGCATCAGCCTATTTTGGTAACTTTTCCCTTTTGCTCCTCTCTGCTCTGGATCTTCCTCTTCTGCAGACTATTTACCATCAAATTAATTCCATTTCAATTTCTGTTGAGATTTGAAACTGTTCTCGTATTTTCTCACATTTCCACTGATTTATCCTGCCAGCCTCTGCGTGCATCTCTCCACTCTAACATGTTCCCTTTGCCCCGTGAGCAGCAGCACCATGAAACAACAAGGGTAGCAAGAGGCTTGTAGCATGAAATGTTGTCAAATAGCCTTAAAAATAGCTGAAGTAAGTTTATATGGCTGTTCTTCACCCCATTGCTTCCCCATCCCCTTTGTTTCACATGGGCAAAAGTTTCTTGAACTTGAATTCTCCACTCTGTAAACTCATTCAGGTGAAGAACACCTTTTAAAGCAGAAGGGGAATGGAGACCCATTTGATGCATTATTGAAATGGTCTGTGCAAGCCTTGAACTTGGTACTGTAGCACACTTTCATGTCAAAATAGTCACACTGGTGCTCTCATTCTGCAGCCTTCATTGCTTCTCACGGAAATCCTCAGTATTTCCATACCTACATGCCAACCCAGCCTGGCACAGGCAGCCTGTTTCTCCACAGACTCACATGATTCTCTGAAGGTCACTGCTGGTGCTTTCTTCTTGCTTCCCTTTGCTTGGGATGTCTGCCTGTAGATGAAAAGCTGAAAAATAGGTGGATGTAGAGGTCCTGTGTGTGCTGGGGATTTCTTGGCTATGAACAGAGTTGAGTTAGCTGTGGTGGCTCTGCATGGCAAAATGGAGCAGGCCCATCATGGCAGATGAAGACCAGTGGTAAACAGCAAGATGACACTGACAAACATTTACTGGTGAGAGGGTAGGCAGTGCTAAGAAAGCTGGAACTGTTGCCTTTCCAGCTGCAGGGATGTCTCAAATCCTCTTGGTTATTGAGAAGGTCAAGCTAGACTAGTGTCAGGTTCATCTGATTTCTCTAAATTTGGGATTTGCCTTCTGTTGGCTTCATGCCCAGATACATTAAGGGACATCGTTTTGGTTTCCTTACGTGGTTATCTGCCTCTGGTGATGGATAAAAAGGCCATGTGGCCATTCTGATATCATTACATTTACCAGCTGCCATTGTTGTGGGAGACTACAGAGTATTGAAGAGGAAAGGCTGTCTCTCTTCATAACCAAGCACTTTAACTTGTAATGTGTCTGGCTTTTACTGGCAGAGAAAACAGATCAGGGCATGATCCTGACATCATTCGTATGGAAAAATGTCCTGCCAACATCTGTGTGTCTCCATACACTATCTGAGAATGCTGAACACTTCATGTGATACATGTGATCTATGTAGTCCATTTGCAGAAGAATGCTTGGATATTTGAAGCAGTTTATGTTTCATTTAACTCCCACACAAGATTTTAGAGGATTAGGTCTGTGCATTACTCCCCCATTTGCATGTGTACACCTGGTTGTTTTGATCCCTTCAAGAGTTCTCCAACATTCTGTAGTTTCCAGCTTGTCATAGTTTGTTTCAAAGACAAAAGAAATGAGACTATACATCTGCTTTTATGCTTTGTTTATAATAATACCTTCACTGGGTCTTGTAAAACAAGAGATTTTTTCATAAACAATTGCTAAGGAAGAAAAAAGAACATTATAATTAAGTCAAGGTAATATTTACTACCAAATGACTTCAGCCACATCACCCTGCAAGAATACGTCACGTGCTCTGTGTGCCATCTGAACAGATTTAGCCTGGAAACAGCTCCCACTGTCAGTCATTAATTAAAACATTACAATTCAAAGCATCCTGGAGAATTTTCACAACTCCTTTGGTAAATTGATGTGGTCATGAGATGCATTTAATGTTTGTCACTTACATGTTTACATTTTCAGATTATTACTGCTGTACTTTCTCTGAGCTTAGAAGATTTGTGTGATCTTACCAGTGATAGTGAGTAGAAGTTTTAATTATGGCTGTATTGCCCCCTAAAAACAATGAAAAAGGAATCAATAGTGGTAAAACTTGGCAACCTTCTCCCAATGAGATACAACAGGAGAGAAAACAACCTTTTGTTATCCATGAGTGAGAGATAAATACCTTTGTTCTCACTAACCCTGTCCTTCCAGCAGTTGGTGATGCCACTGGTTTATTATCTGATACAAATATCTCACCAGACAATCCTGATAGAACACCATACAACTTTTACCTACAGAGTTCTAAAGGAGCAACTTAATATTATGTGCACGTGTCTCCAAACTCACATACATCTCTAACACTTCTGATGTAGCACTTCTCTGCTTTGTTATTTATGCAGTGAAGGATGCACAGTTGTAGTAAAAGGGTTTTCTGTTTGCTTCCATCCACATCAGAGACCATGCAATAAAACATTTTGTCAACTGCCTTTTCACGGCAATTTTCATTCCATTCCTGCTGTTCCTGCCAAAGGAATGGGAATGTTTTCAGGCAGTGTGTGAGTCCAGGCAATGAAGAAATCTCTGGTCTCACTCATCTTTTGAAGAGGATTTATAAGTAACCAATGCTGAAAGTAAAGTGGTGGTTTATTTATGCTGATCCTGCAAATATAGTGGAAATGGCCACTTAAATAACAAGCATTGGTGAGTGATTTGGTTGCTTATTTTGAGCTGTTAAAAAAGGGCTGTCGTTCCTTAATTTGAACCCACAGTGGCATGGGATTCTGCAGGAGTTTCAGATGATTTCTACTGACTATAGATGTCTCTCTAAGCTCTAGTGATGACAGAGTATAGAGTAAGAGCACCCTGCCTAGCTACACAACTCCTGACACTCCTTGGCCAGATGGTGTTGGATTTGCTGCACAAGGAACCACACTAGGAAAGAGAATATTGCCCACATGTTTCTTCAGTTTCTGCTGATTTCATAGGGATGTTTCTCTAGTTCCTTTAGCTTGCAAAGACATGGAGCATTTATAGGCGGTGTGCTCAGGGCTGTCCAATACAAACAGGACAGGGTTCTTTGAAAAAGAGCACAACTGAAAGAAGTAATGTGCATTTTTCCTCTTTACTAATAACTCTGTCTTAAAAATCCTCCCTTTGAAGAGCCACAGCAGAGCTTCCTGAGTGAGGGTGCAATCATGTGGCAGGTTGCTATCTGGGCACTTTCAGACAGTGGCTGTTGGTGTAGAGGCAGGTTCTGTTTTTCTGCCCAGGCAGAACCTGGGACATTTGCACCCTGTAACCATTGATCACTGTATGGTGTAAGAACACCTCAGATGTCTGAGGCTATCAGCCTAAAAAGTAAATCACTTTACATACTGCAAACTCGCATAAGAGAAAGGGAGCTCTGTTCTTAATGTCTGACAATGCTCTTAAATTTAGACCAGTATTATCTTGTATTGTTTTTGTGCCAAAATTCTTCACAAAGAACTATAGGTTTGAATTTTTGTTTAAAGATATTTATTCTGGAAATCCCTTAGAGGTTGCTGATTAACAATACACTATCCTCTTCATAATTTGATTTAAAGTATAACTTGAAATTATCTGGAAACAACCTTTGCCTCATTCTTCCTTTACATAGTTATTAAGACAAGCAGACCGTTGTTCTTTGTGCTCCTAAAGAGTCACTGATGAAAAAATAATAATGATCACTTTTTAATTTATACACAGAGCAGTAGTGCAAGGGATATCCAACTCCAGGGGCCAGATTCAGTTACCAACTGAAGTTTACTTAGCACTGATGTATGAGCAGTGGAAGAACACTTTGATGAGCTTCACAGCTGTCTTGGGAGATAAGATCTGAAGAAATCTGAATGAGCCAGCTTGATCTCTGAACCTATTGAAGTGAGAGGAGGAACAGAAAAGAAATTCCTTTGTCTGTCAAAAAGTGTTTTTCCTGTTTAGAGCACTGTCTGTCCTTCAAGACCTAGTTCCTTTCAGGTGGTCTGTTTTGCTGCTTCTGGAATGGCAAAGGTTTGGGTTCTTAGCTAAAAAGCTCTTGTGGAAACCCTCTGAAATCATACTGCCTCACTGAGGATTTGGATCGGTCTTCCTGTGGATGAAAAGGAAACATAGCATGAAGAAATGGAGAAGGCAGTACAAAGATGCAGTTGTAGGCAGGTGTAATATCCATGGTCTGTATTTATCCTGCCTGTCTTTAGAAGCATAGCTGAATCATCCCAGTCAGGAGCCTAATGCAGAGTCTCCTTTTATAGTCAGTGGACAGACATAGGCATTTCCAGAGAATGACTCTCATTATATCCTGGATACTTTCCCTCTCTTATTCCAGACTGCAGGGGAAATAATGATAGTGTAGGTTCCTCAGACAAGACCTTCAGTTCACTACCTAATGTTGGGTGAGATTTATTAGGATGCAGGAGCCCAAACCCTGTGTGCTGCCGTTCTGCTGGGCATTCAGTGTCTTCCTGATCCCAGATTTGCTTTGCAGCACTCTGCAGGGATTTCAGTCCTGGGCAAACTGCTAAAATTTGATGTTACACTTAAACAGACTTTTTAGTCATTATGTATTGTGTCCTCATTGTCTATTTCTGTCCCAGGATTGTTTGCATGTCAGCGTTCCTGAAAATATAACGTGTAGTTTATTGTTTCTGAAAGGCATCGTTGGCTCTTAGTGCCATGGCAAAGGAGGAGAGAGAATTAGCCTTGTCTGTTACTGATTAGCCCTACAAAAATAGAAGGGTTGTAGTGGTGAAGAAAGAGAAATAAAATAGAGTTTTCTCCAGCTATATGTATATTTTCTGAAAGCAATTGCTAGAATGAGTAATTGTTGTAAGGACATGGAGAAAAATAAGGTCTTTGAGAAGGTGTAGACTGGAATGCCAGAAAACTTTCTGCCCTGTAACTTTAAGAAGTAACAATAATAGTAGTGATTCTTGTTTATTAAGGTTTCTTTCATTTCAGGATTATGGGTTTTCTAAAAGGTTGATGTTGAGCAACCTTCCAAAGGTCACTTTGAGCTTCATGACTAGAACTTTTCATGTCAGGATGTCTGATTCACAAATCCCTGCTCTAAACCAACAAAGTCATTGCTACTCCAGTTTTACCCCTTTTGGAAAGATCTTATAGGATTTATTGGGACTATCTAAAAATGAAACAAAGGTATGTTATGCTAAGAAATAAATATGCTATTTTAGGCACTGGTTTAGGAGTCCAAAACAGTAATTCTTTTCTAGTCCATTTGTTTCCCTTGACTTGTCTCCTCATATGGCCTCCCAGCTTTTTTGTGATCCTGCCTGTCACTCAGAGTGATCAGTCCTCTTTCATATTGCTTTTGACTAATGGCCAACAAAAGGTGTTTTCATTGATGTGAGAAAAAACCTTGCCAGACAACAAAGAGCATAATGGAAGCTAGTTCCTAATGTATAACTATAACACTTTTCCCTGTGTTTTCCTCCCTGGAACAGCTGCTCAGCCAGTTGGTTACTTTCCCTCTCTGTAATGAATTACACTCATCGTTTGAGATTATTAGGTCTTGCTGGGTAGCAGGAGCCAGTTTAGGCACCATGACCTGTCTCTGCCCCCTGCTGCTCTCCATGCCAATCATTCCAGTTTGTTCTCTCTCCTCCTTGCACTCCATTCTTGCTCCATGCCACAAACTCCTTTCCCTGGCTGTGCTCTGCAGCAGCTCCTTGCTCTGTAACATCTCCTGTGGCCTGGTTCTGGTAGCTGCCTTACCAAACCAACTCCACTGAAGAGTTCTGGTATTTCTTTCCATGGAAGAGAGGTTGTGTGTTATTTTGAACTAAATGCAGAGGTTTAGCTCACAGGAGACTTTTAGGCAACATCTTTTGTTTAATATTCCTCACAGGAAAGCCTTACACAAAGCTTCTTGCTTGTTTTTAGAAGCTGTAACCTGGATTGTAGCTCTGGAAGCTATTGCCTAGGCTGGGGTAACCCTTCAGGCACATTTAGACAGAGCTGCTTGGCTCCAGTTCCTGTATTCTGTTACAGCTATAAACTTCTTTTATGTTACACTATGGTTCCCTTTAACAAAAATGTCTTTCAAATGTGAAAATATGCAAACCAAACACATTTCAGGTCTATCCATTGGTCTTTTGCCTTTCTACTCCCTTTGTTTTGGAAGCTCTTGACTTGGTTTTTTGCCCTCCCTTTTGGATTTTTTTAGATGGAACATGTATTGAGGGGTGGAGAAAATTACTTTTATTTTTGGCTTCAGCAACATATAAAACATTCTGACCTTCAGATGGTTCCCTTCCCAAATAAGGAGGAAAAGTTGTGGGGAGGAGGGAAACCATAAAATGAAACTTTTTATTATTATTATTTTCCCTGTTCCTCCAGCAAAAAGTAACTTTAAACAATCAAAATGTATTTTGGATATGGTTCCTGCTTGCTTACCTCCTCAGGATTTCCAAGTCCACAAGGTGTTAGGAAACAATAAGAGAAGGAAGTTCCAGATAAGGGGATGCTGTAGCCCTGGAGCCGTCAAACTACAAGAAAAACAAGAAAGAAAGTTTTTCACAGAAAATTTCAGTTTGTGGAAAATTAAGCTTTTCTTTAGAAAGGTGCTCATAGGGAAAGTCCCCAAACACTTCTGCCCTTCATTCTGCTCATGAGTCTCACTCCTGGAATCACTTAAGTGTCTCCTCTTTTCTCTGAACAGCTTAAGGTTGTTCCTTGCATAAAAGGATTTTCACAAGTCTGATCCTTCTTGCCCATATATTCTAGTTTATTTTTGCATTTCCTGTCTGCCATGAGGGCCTGGGCTATCCATTGACAAACAGCTCCTCACTGCCATCATCCATGGCCTTCCCTGGTGCATCTGTAAGGTCACTGGCCTTTCAGCCTTTGAAACCCTCACAGAATCCTTTTCTGCTGTGACAATTGGAAGAATCAGCAGGAGATTTCACAAGGATGTAAACATTCCAGGCTTTTTGTTTCAGCCCTGCTGTGTCTGGCACGGGCAGTGCCCACCTCAGCAGGGGTCTGTGTGCTACAGGCAAAGCTTCTCACACACCACAGCAGCTTGGCCCTTTCCCCATTTACCTGCAGTACTGGGCTGAGACCTGGACACAGGGGTGGGTTGGGCACAGCTGGTTTGCCTGAACAGTGACTGACAGACAGGAATCACCAGCAGAAGAGCTGCTGCAGTGGCTTTACAGCAGGAGAAAAGCTGGTTTGAGTGGCCAGCCAGGACCCAGTGTCAGGGGAGCACTGCCAGGAGGTCAGACATTGCCCTGTGCTGGCAGATATAAACTTGGAGATAGAATGTTGTGAAGCACCTGGATATTTATTTAAAAGACAAGAGATCATAGAAAAGTCCTTGATGACAAACAGCCATTTACAACATTCAGGGATTTCTTTCATCCCTGTTCTCCTGCTTCTCCTCTTCTACTCTCCTGCTTCTTCCCTACATGGTTTGCACTCCCGTATTTTACCTCTAGTTTCTAACCAGGCCAGAGCCCTGTGGAGAAAGGTTGTGTTTTCCTAGCTGATGGCAGGATGCTCAGCTCCAAAGGGCTCTGTTCCTGGCAGGGATGTTTAAAGCCACTGCAGTGCTGCACTTGCCATCCTGGGGAGTTTTTCTGTTACTGCTGCAAGACTACCAAGACTCATTTGACCCAGCTGGGATTTGTTCTCTTACTAAACCTGTCTCTGCTGTGTGCTGTGGTTGTAAGCCTTGTTAAACCTGGATAATTAAATCATCTGCTCCCCTTAGTACCCCAAAGCAGGGCTTTATTCAATATCCTTTATTCAATATTCAGTATCAATCGGCAGTTTCCTCTGTGGTGCAGTAGGCAACTCAAGCACCCTGGGGAGTGCCTGAGTGCTTGTCTAGGACCTAGAGCACTGCACTTGCATTAAAGATACTCTGTTGCAAAGCTCCTCTTTGCTTTCTCAGTCTTTCTAGTTGTTACTTACATTTAAATATCTTGTTTAAACTAGTAACAGGTTTCAGTGGGTTGATACTATCAAAATGTACAGTTTGTAATAGCAGTAATGGTCCTGTCATCCTAGTCTGACATTTATCTGACAGAGAATTTCTTCCTTTGTTTTACAACTCTGAAAGGCTCTGAAAGGGACCATACAGCAAATCAATGCTGGAACTGTGAAGAACAGTCATGGTTTTTTCTAAATCTTTATCCACTTTCTTTTAGTTTTGTTTTGTTTCTCCTCTTGAAACCCATAGGCACATCTGTCATTGGCAGAGTGCAAATAAATTGCTCTATTTACACAGAGAATAATGTATTTTTCTAAAGAGCTCATGTAGCTTCTCTTTTCCCTCCTGCACACCTGCTATACATTTCAATTGGTCCTTCTGTATTTTGGACAGTCTCACCAAGAAAAAAAAACAAAATGAAGCAAACAAATGCAAGGAAAATACTTCACAAGCCATGAAAGGCCACACTTTGAAATGCACAAATTTCTCTATAGGATCAGAAATCTTTTCCTCAAAAACATGAAAATCAGCACTGTGCTGCTGTGTTCACAAACATGAAAATTAGCTGTGATGATAGCTGTTATTAGTAGCAACAACTTGGAGGTCAAGATTATAGAAATCTAAATCAGCTGAATCCTGTGCACGTCTCCACCTACTCTCAGGTCTGTAAATGCTGTTTTTCTGTTGATGTGGTGCCAGAGAAGCAAAACAGAGAGTTACTAGAGGTAGGAGGAAGGACAGGATGTCAAATAATTGTTTGAGGAATTAATAAAATTTTAAGTGCACATGGAAACAGCAAAGTCTGAGCATTGTTCAATATGTTTCTAATAATTAGGATACTGTTTTATCTGTTGGTTCCAAAGAGCTGTAAAGATCCCCTAGGGAAGTGCACATGAGGAAGAAACTGGGCCAGACATTGAGCATGGTCAAGTGTTTCTCTTCCTGAGAACTTCAAAGCATAAGCTAAAGTGCTGGAAACAACCATAAAGGAAAATGTAATGGAGATTTGCTTGAGCAAAAAAATCAAGAGCCTTTCAGGTGGTCTTTGCTTCAATACTTACTCTGCCTGGGATAATATTTTTCCCATCCTCCTGAGCTGTGAGAGATGTGGGACAGTCTTTCAGAAAACTCTGATTATGTCCGAGCAAACAGCCCAGATGGGGAGAGCCAGACCTAGACTAGAGCTGGCCACAGCCACGTCTGACCCAGCAGTTGCATCTGGTAAAATTATGTGAAAGGACAAATATGTGACAAGAAAGGGAGACCTGGGAAAATGTCTTAGTCTCAGAAGGAGCAGAACCACTGTTCTAACTAGTGCTATGGACAGCAACAACCAAAAGTGCCCTAAGTGAGAAAATATTTCTGAATTTCTGAATATTACCATTCTTCATAGTATGTCAGACTTGATTAATTGTATTGCTAATTCATTACCCTGCAGCTAAGTGCCAGGTATGATTCCTGAGAGCTGCAGAAAAGACTCACAAACAGCAACACAGGAGCACAACTGCAAAAAGATAATCTACCTGTCAGCCTGGAGACGCTTCATGCAGAGCACAGCAGCATCTTTCTGTGCTGATGCAGAGCACATTTTCTGTGTCTTGTACAGAAGGAACATGCACAAATGTGGTTATTTATAGCTTCTCCACCTACACTCAGCTTTGAAATTTTGTCTAAAAGAAGTTCAGCATTTAAAGAATACAAGGTTTTTAACTTGAAGATATGTTTTTTTTTCTTGATTTCCTTAAGAACAATAATTTGGGAACATTAGTAACAATCCAGGCATTAAGGAAGAAACATTAGTTCTTCATTTGTCTGTCTATTGTTCTCTCACTTGGAATGTTTTTAGAGAGGCATTGCCAAATTTTATGAAGTAAAATATTTAATCGAGAAAATGAAACATAAGTGGGATACATTTGATGAATGTGAACTCTACCAAAGGAAAGCAATGTTAAATTGAAAGAAGTTCCTTCTCAGGCTAAGAGAGGCATGTGGTGTATATTCCCACTCTCTTTTGGGGAGCTCACATCCCAGATGATGGCATTTAGTGAAGGCTGGGACTGTGTGACCTCAGGCAATGCCCAGAGGAAAGGGACAAGCCTTGCTCTCAAAATGCCCAGCCTACACCCAGCCAGCTCTGCCAGAGCCCAGAACTGAACGTGCTGTTTCCAAGAGAGACATAACGAAATCCTACATTTTGCTAATTACTAGAGCTGAGACCAACTGTTTTCTTTAAAGAAGGTGGATGGCACCATAACACATTTATTCTCACTCTTCTCCAAACTCATATCAGTTTCAAACCATCATGATACGTTTATAGGTGTGAAGAACTGTAGCAGTACATAGTAGCTATCTGCAGAAAGCAGATACAGGATTATTTTTGCCATATAAGCCTGTGAAAAGGTAAGGAGTCCGGGTGGAGCAGCTGTGTGGGAGCAGTGTGTCCCTCATCATCACATGAGAGGAGCAGCCGTGCTGTCCATGGAGGGTGGCATATCTGGGAGCAAATGAGTAATTGTGACTGCTGCCCAGGTCTGTAGGTCTACAATAACATGCAAGTTCTTGGAGGTGGGTGGGGAATGGTACACAAATGCGGCAGCAAGTCCCTATGAACTTCTGAGCTTCTGCTAGAAAATTTGTGAACAGTCTCATTGGTGTGCAGTCCATTGCTATAGGAGATATTTAGGATGTCTTCACTTAGTCATCCTGTGAAGTCTGCAGCCCTTTCATAATCAGTTTGCATATTTTTGCAATAGAAACTTCTAAGAAGGGGGTTGCTGGGGGAGTTGTTATTCTGTAGTGTTTTCCACTGCAGAAGCTGTTGATGACCAAGGATCCTGCTGCAGGGACTGTCTTCTCTGGATAAACTCCTACAGACATGTTTCCAGATGGGCTTGTAGGATATCTGTGGGTGCCAGAAGCAGTGAGAAGTGTGAATAAGACTATATACATGTATTTTTGCATATCTAGGACTTTCCTGAGACTCCTTTGGACCCACATGTCTCAGTAGTTGTGTAGTTTACTCAGATGTGTTCAGCAGTGTCAGCTGTGCTTTGTGAGGCTGCCCCCACTACAAAGAACAGAACATGGAGGTTCTGTTTTGACAAACTAGTGGGGCTTTAAACTACAAAGGTTAGATTTTTGTTGGAAAAATGAAAAATTGTGCAAAGGTGAAACCTTCACATAGTGTCCAGGAAGCTCATAAAAACACCTACAATCTGACTTCATAGGGACTTCTCTTTTTTTGGTTGAATGTAGGGAATAAAGGAATTTTTTTTTAAAAAAATGTTTTAGTTGGCTCTGCATTTAATTCCCCTCATTAATTTAGTTGCAATATGCAGCAAAATACTGATATGTCTGTAAGGTTGTTTTTCCCTCCAAGGGTAAATGGGACTGTATATTTTTTCTTTTGAAAAGACCTCTTTAATTATGTCGTGGTATTTGGAATAGCTACAATTAGAGAGCAAAAGCAGGGAGTGATTAAAAACTCCTACTTAATAGCAGCTGCATTAGTTCTCTGGCTTTTAAAAGAGACCCAGGCACAGCTGAGTCCGCACATACCACATGGAGGAGTTGTGGTGAAAAGGAGAGGCAAAATGGTGGTCAAAAATTTTTAACTGACTTTAGAGAACATTGTCTGTTGTAGTGTTTTGAGAGAGCTCTTTCTTGAGAAAGGATAGAAGTATCAAAATTCATCCTTCTTGCCCAATCTTCAGACTATGTTAATGGGTGTGTAGCTCTGTTCACTCACTTCACCTTAAACAACCAAACATGCCCAAAACACCCCTCTGAAACATCAGATTGCTTGTCTGGTGATAGTGGGCTACACCATGTCTTAAGACAGTTTGAAATAAGTGACTCTCATTACTTAGAGTCTGAGCTGAATTAAATACAGAAGAACTTGGTAGGCTGGCTGTATTATTTTCTGAAGATGAATTAATGATTGCTGCATGAACAGATCTATGGTATTTCAGGATTTATAGGTATACACTCAGCAATTAGGCATTTGTACCAGAGTGGTTTTGGAGCAGCTTACACTTGATTTTAAAGCCCTGCTTTTCAATGGATTGCCTGTTCCCTTTTGTACAGCTGCCATCACATTGCTTATTATTTATAATATTTCAGTATGTTCCTTGAATTAAAAAGGTTCCTAGAATCCCCAACCAAATTTGGAACCACATATTTCTAGAGGCTGCAAAAACTTCAAGTGGAAGACAGCTTTCTTTCCACTTTCTCTGTCAGCCTTACTTTTTAGGACTGTAAATATGATTAATGTCATTTTAGACAAGTGAATGGAGGCAGGGATGTTGAGTCATTTGCTGAACTGCCATGCTGGGCGTTGAACCAAATCACTCCAATTCCAGTCTACTGTTGATATGAAATCCTTGTTGCTTTCTACTTATTTCTTGAAACTCTTTCATGATTTGACATATTTGACCAAAGGCAGTGAACAGAGAAAGGCCCCGTTCCCTCCCAGCTGTACCTGCCATGGGGACTGCACTTACCTGCTTCAACCTGTGCACTACAACCTGGGAACTACACACCTTCACACGCTGCCACGGGGAAAATTGAACATGGTGTTGAGATGTGTGTCCAGAGGCTCAGATCCTGCTGGATACACAACTAGTTCCTGCCTCTTAACTTGACAAACATGGGATCTTTGCTGGTCCATGTTTGCTGAAGGCAGTTGAAACCTCGCTGTGGCTTTTGGTGGGAGCAAGATCTAAGTTTTTGAGACAGATACAGATGCCTCTGGAAATAAAAAGTCATTTAATGGGAGCCAAAGTTGATTTTTCTGGTTCAAACATGAGGTGTGATCCCCATCTTTAAAAGGTTTTGTAACAATATTTTATTGTGCCCCCAACATAAATTTATAATGAAGAAAGAAGTGAAAAAGGGAGCTCAGTTTTTATTAGGAGGTAGAAACCACAGATGAGAATGACTGAGTTTTGTTTTGGGTTCTATTATAAACCTTTAATAATAGCAGGAAAAGCCAGAGGATAAGTTCCTTTGTATTTCAGTGTATTTTCTCAGCTAGACCTTTACTTGACATTACCCTGCTGTGACAGGGCCAGGGATAATAGGGAAAAGGAATCTATTTTCAGCAATGATTTGGAATACAAAAAGAAACTGATTTAAATCAGACTGTGTGTGCATTTTACTCATTACAGAGGATTAGTATTTCTTAAGTCTCCTTGAGTTGATGTGAGTTAGGGGGAATTTTTCATTTTGTTTTTCTTCTGATTCTCAGTGGTTGTTCTGTCTTCCCTGGTGCTGTTGCTGACACCAAGTTCTCCTGGAGGGCCTGGTAGCAGGCCAGGGGTTGGGCTGGCCATGCCATCCTGCACAGAACAGCATTATCCACTAAATGGAATTCCAATGGATAGAAGTTGACAGTCTCACTCTGGCTGCTGCCTCTACTCATAGTCAGTGGTCTCCTGGCAAATGTACAAAGTATCTCTTAAAGGTGATTTTGCCTCCCAATAAAGGAGTGGTTTGTGAGTAACCTGAGAGCACATCTTTTTTGAACTGTGTTGTTCATAAATGCATATGTGATGTATTACTAACTAGGCTTTTAAAGTTTTGAAGGGCTTTGACAGAAAACATTGGATTTTGTTGCTGTGCAGTGGAACAAAACATTTATAATAAGCTTTGGATGTAAAGTATAATCTGAAACATGAAGCTTTTAACTGCATTGGTTACAAAAAGCAGGCCTGGCAAAGGCAGAGCTTCTGGAATAGGAGTGTCAGACATGCAGAGCCTTGGAGCTCCTGAGTATTCATAATAGCAGCTATAGAAAAAGTGAAGATAAGATTTGATTCTTGTGAGTTTTGAAGTGCCATATGAATTCCTGGTATCTCACTAGAATTTAGTTAGCCCACAGTGTCTCAAAAGCAAGCAAGAAAGTGCTCATAATGGCTTGATACTGCCTGGCTTCCTTTCATTACACAATTTTAGAGGCTTTATCCATGTGTCTAAAGTTAGGCAATGCTTATGCACCTTTTCGAAATGGGGCCTCATTTAAAGCTGAATAAATTAGGTGAAATTGCTCTGGAATTTATTACAACTCTGTTACCAAAGAGGTAAACTAGCCCCTTTGAGTTATACCAGGTTTGTACTGTTTTAAGATCAAGATCTGACTCTTAACTGTTTGAAGTGTAAAATGGTATAATTTATTTTCAGTTTTCAGAATAATCTAGTTTTAAGAGTCACTATGGCAACAACAATTGGACTCAGGGTAACAAAGATTAGTGATTCCCTTGGCCAAGGCACTTGAGTGGGTCACCTCACCCAGGAGCAATGGAACTGCTGGACATGGCCCGGGTCAATGCAGAAGTCAGGGTGCTCTGTCACTGCTGGTACCACATGCTGTGTCTTAGTCACCTGCTCACACTCCTCCTCTCTTCCTATTGCACGAGGGCAGGGGTCACTGACTGACATGTCTGAGCAACCCTCAGTGTTCAGGCTGCCTGGGAAAGTGTGGAGTCACCATCCCTGGAGGTATTTAAAAGACATGCAGAATCTTAGGGGCCAGGTTTAGTGGCCTCATTTCATCTTCATTCATTTCTGCTAAAAGAAATACAGTTTAAAAAGCTGTGAAAATACAGAAGTTTTTCAACTAACTTCAAGAGCAGATATAGTTTCTTAAAGTAGTGGATTTACTACTCCTTTGACATTTTGTGTTCATGTAAAATGGGTGCAGATCATGAGGATTTGCTGGGAAAGAATTGTTTCCCAAGGAGATTTTGATTTAAATTGGATAAAGTTATGAGATGTTTCTTAGTTTTCACATTTCCTGATTAGGAAAGATACCTACAAAAAGAGACTTCATTTTCAAAGTCCTGCCTTGAAGTGTCTGTTTTCCCTTTTAAAATAGAGCCCCATTGCTTTTTTATAATTATTTAAAAATTAAATTAACTTTTTTTAAGTGTTTAAAAGACTTGACCTTAACTGCACTAATGCAATCATCTTGCCATATTCCCATCATACAAATTAGCCTAGAGGAAGAGCAATTATCATCCCAGAACTTTGCTAAATTATTGCCTGATTGCTTCTTCAACCTTTTCCCTCTCAAACCATTCTTCCATCTCTTTCTTCCCATGTTTCCCTACAGTATCCCACACAAACTAGCAGCATTCCCTGCCAGTGGACTCTCAAGTATGTTTTTCCCTGACCTCACCTGGGTAGGATTTGTGTTGCCAGTTTAGTTGTGCCATAGGTCATAGACTTCCTGTAGGCAGGAGTTTGATCCTCAGCAAAAAGGAGTGTGGAAAGGGCTCTGGAAGTGGCTCTCTTCAAACACCTCCTTCCCAATGCTCTGCTCAGATGAAACCTGTCTGAATTGCCACTATTGTTATTTGAACAGTTACAGAGATCATTCTACAGGGACAGTTAGGGCTATTCTTCCTCCAGGTAGGATTTTGAATCTTGTGGTTATCCAGCCATATAATGACTGTAATAGCTGCCACAGTCAGCCTGCTATACCTGTACTGAGTTTTATTTCATTTTCTCGGTGACCTGGGTTTGCTGCTTGTTTTGTTGGGTGTGTAATTGTGCCCTTGAGGAGATAAGGAAGTCCCACCTGTTACAGAAATAGCAGCGCTGCTCAAGTGCCGTGTATTCCTTTAGCTTCTGTGTATTGGAAAGAGATGGAGATAGAGTATCGATCTCATTCTGAAATTTCCCAACCTGATATTGTCAAGTTGGGGTTTTTTTCCAGCTTGTAGTAGACCACAAAGAGATTTGATCTAAATTTTACTGTCAGTGTCATTGTGAGAAGAAACTCCACATGGGTGCTTCATATACAGATAACATACTTTTAAAAGAGAATCTTCTGTAACTCTCAGGGTATCAGATTTGTCATTCTGCTTTACCATAAGGATCAGTTACATTTGGAACCCAAGAGAAGAACATGGAAGAATTGGAGGGTTCACATTGTCAATATTTTCTGGCCTGCAGTGAAGGTTTCTTAACCTTTTCATTCCAGTAACTCTGATAATACTTTCTCTCTACATAAAAGATTTTAATTGATCCATCCACCATGCTTTTGGATTACCTCTCAGACTGAGATGTGAAATCAGCTGTTGCTGTTTTGCAGTTTACACAAGCTCTTCAGAAGAGGGTACTTCCTGTAAAAGATTCCGTATTTCTGATTCCCTTTCCCCAAAAGTCATCTATGTTAAAGTAAATATTTAATATTGGCCAGGCTCCAATAACTAAGCTACACTTCAAAATAAATTGAATAGCAAAAATTCAATAAACCTAATTTAGCAGTAGCATCCAGGAGCATTTATCTTCTCTCCAGTTAGAATGGATCGTGTTCAGCTGTAGCAAGCACAAGGCATTCCTCTGCAGCTGTTCCAGCCTCAGCCTCACAGGGTTTCTCTGTGCAGCTGAGACAGAAGAGGTAACTGGATGTTCTTCTTTTCTGGCAGGTACTGGACTGGATTGAAAATCATGGGGAAGCCTTTCTGAGCAAACACACTGGAGTGGGGAAGTCTCTACACAGAGCACGTGCGCTGCAGAAAAGACACGACGATTTCGAGGAGGTAGCACAGGTAAGGGTCTGAACCAGAGACTTCTGCTGGCTTCATTTTTGTTACTCCTTTTGCATATTCAGAAAAAGCTATCACTGTTTTGGGTCATGCTGCTCTCTTCAGTCGTTTGGAGCTGCCCAGGATCCTGTCTCTGAGGTCTGGAGGTCAGTATGCACACTGCAAATTGGGGTAGTGGCAGTCAGAAAATTGCCACACTGGGTCCATGAAAGGTATGAAGGCCCATGAGAAATTACAAGCAGCTTATGGGAAAGTAGCATTTTCTGTTGGGACATAGAGGAGAATGGTTATGAGTGAGAACAATGGAAAAATCAATCCTAACTCCTATGGTAGAGACTGTGGGCCTTGAGCATAAGGTGGGAAGCAGTAGTCAAGAAGCAGGAGAAACACTAGAGTTTGCATTAAGGGCAAGCACCCTTCCCATCCTTCAGTGCATTATGTGGAAGGGATTTCCTTGTTTTGGACTGAGAGGCAATCATTATAGGTATAAATTATTACTGTTA
Organism: Pycnonotus jocosus; assembly: GCA_013400435.1. NCBI lineage: Eukaryota > Metazoa > Chordata > Aves > Passeriformes > Pycnonotidae > Pycnonotus > Pycnonotus jocosus. The sequence continues at coordinate 318,107 of VWYP01023767.1, read as the reverse complement.
TTAATATTAATTTTCCTCATAGAACTCTGTAAGCAAGATTTTTTCAGGAATTTCTTATGAAGCTAAAATCTTACAACTACTCTTCAAAGTGGAGTCAGAATAGATGTTTAAACATACATCCTGTCCTTATTTGTAGAATTTAAAAGAAAGAAGGACTTTTGTAATCTTCCATGGGAAGATTAAACTAGACTTCCATGGATTGACAAGATTTTTTTTTCCCTCCTAAGTATCCATGGTCAGAAATTACCTAGTCTCAGCTCTGATCATGTTCATGATCTGTAAGATCATGTTACACCATTTTGGGGTAGATTTGAAACATCTCTCTGTAATTGATAATCTTTTACAGATTCTCCTTTAGGTATTTTGGATAAATTCCTGATTGATCTATGTAGAGCAGAATGTATCAGATGCTTTGCCCTCCTGATGCACACAGGGCAGGTTATTGCTCAAATGTTTCAAAGTGGCCTAAGATAAAAATTTACAAGACTTTAGTTTTGGTTTTCTGCAAAACCTTTCCCACATGCTGGCCTAGTTTAGTTTAAGATATTTCCAGTAACAGGGACATACCTCTTTCACTGTTTCCTCAGGGAAAATATTTCACCACCCGATGGCAGCTACTGATGAGATTTTTTTTTTCTCCTTTCTCTCATAGTGAATTTATATTTCTCTCAATCTCTTTTTTTTTAATATTATTCCCTTGTTTATATCCCTGTAGTCTTATTTATCTCTCTTAAGGGGATAAATGCCAGGAAATGAGATGAATTGACAACCCTGAAATATCTGTAGAATGTTGTCATGTCTTCTCCTATGTGTCTCTTAACCATATTCAACATATTTAATTCTGCTAATACTATTCTAATTCACCAATCCCTTGAAAATCTTTTCCTATCGATGTTGTTGGAAATTCAAATTACCAACATCCTTCTTTTCATTAGATTTTCAGCTCGTGATGGAGTATCCCATTGCTTGGGTTGCTAATGAATTTCAGTGTTACCATTTAGCTGTGATGGGAAATCCTTACATAACATTGACAAATCTCACAGCCTGAAAGCAGCAGTTCTGCATTGGTGGGTTTCTAAAATTTCATGGAGCCACTTGTGGATTTAATCTTTCTGGTAATAGGCTTGAATTTCTAAAAACCTAAATTTCCGCAAATTTATTAAAATGGATTTTAGGCTGGAGGTTGCAAATCATGGTTCTGCGAGACCTCATCCAAAAGCACAAGTTAGTGTTAGTTTTCATCCTAAAATGAAAAAGGGTCCTTTCCAGAATGAGTGCTCAAGTCAGCTGCTATTGGATGCTGTACTGGGCTACCAAATGAAAATTAGGATCATGTAATACACAGGAGCTGAAATGAGGTGATTTCATGTCCTTTGTATCATTAATATTTTCTAAATCCCCTCCTCTGATGCGTAATTCCCATTACACCTCACATTTTCTGGATCATAGTTAGCATTTTTTCTACCTCCTCTCTGAGTATTACTTAACTAGAGATGTAGGAAACAAATTAAGAACAGGTGAGAAGAGACAGAAAAATAACAGGGACCTGACAATAAAGATAAGAGCAAGCCATGTAACCATCTGCACATGGAAACAACAGTTCATTGAAGCTGTTGCTCATTGCTCCATGGGCTGATGGAATTTGGAGATCCATCCCCTCATTAGGGTTGAGGAACCTTACAGTGTGCAGTTTGCATCTGTAGGCACTAGGGTAAGTCAAAATATAATTACTTTTCTGAAGACTTTCCTAACCTCCCTGTTAGGCCTTTCTCTAAACCACTTCAGCACATCTCTCTGTGCATGACTTCAGACACATTTCCTTTCACTTCTCAAGGCCAAACCCAGAGCAAATAAATCTTGTTCACTGCGTGAACACATGTTCAGATGAAGGTGGATGTTTCAAAGGGGGATGCAGAGGGAAGAAAAAAGTGTCATTTAGGAGGTTGTAGAACTTCTTGAGTTCCCCTGAATCTGATTCTTTTACAACTGATGGGTAGAGTCACTGAGTATCTCATTGCTCTGCCTGGACTGTGGTGAACATTGAGTTTATGATGCATCCTAATTACAAATAATTGACAGAAGGTGAACCTGGTTTCTTCCCAAGAGCTTTGACAGGAACACTTTTCTCTGGTGCCTTCACATGAGATTATCATTGCTAATTTATGAGGCCTGTCTGCAGTGTGACACTGGAATGTGGTGCTGGCAAATGGACATGGGGACACACAGTGAAGGGAAGTGAGAGTAATCTCAGGCTTTATCTGAGGTCAAGGACTTGAGAATACAATACTCTGTGCTTTGGACAGAATAATAGTGAGGGTAAGAGGAGAGTCCATAAATTTATCACTCCTGGAATTCTCTTGCAGGAAGCTTCTAAGGAGGTTGATTTTACAGTTGGGGAATAAATCTCCTCTCTGTTTGATTACGGCCAATTTTTATTCTTCCTAACTTCCTTCTTGATGCTTAACATTTTAATTTTGGAAATTACCTCTAGGTTTAAATAGTTGATATTTTTCTCAAGCTAGCAAATATCTTTGCCATGGCTAGGGTGGATAACTAGCAGCATTTTTCCCCAGTATAACCATGTAATAAAGCAGATATGCCACCATCCTAAAAAATTTGAGTTTGCCCATTCCTCTCATCAGGATGTTAATTACTGGCTTTAATAGCAATTAAAAGGGTTATTTATTAATTAAAAAAAACCCCAAACAACAATACTAGTAGTGTTCTCCTGACTCACCTGGTGATTTTGACAACATAAGCAATAATATTTCCTATTGGCAGGTTTTCTCTGATAAAAATGCTTAGCCTGCTTTACAGAATAAATTCATTCTCAAAATTCCACTTTCTTTGGCTCTGATACATTTGTTCTATCTCTTGCTGTTTCAGGAGGGCATTTGCAAAGGTCAGACTAGAAGCAATTTTCAGGAGTTGCCTTGACATTTTTAACAGGGGGCAAAACATTCCTAGTTTTGCCTTACTGTGGGTAAACCAGAGTCTTGTGTCTGGCATTGCTGTGCTGAGAAATGCTGTGATTGACTGACCTGCCACCACACTGGATTGAGAGGTGGAATGTTCTCCCTCTCTGTCTGATTAGAAACTGCAGATTGATAAATCTGGATGTAATGATTCAATCAGGCATGGCCCAAATAGATCACGTTCCTGCATACAGCTGTGCTTGGAAAATGTCAGCAATTTTACAGCCCTGTGTTGTGGGCAATAGGAAATGTAATTTGGGGTCTCTTTCTCTCATAACTGCTGTTTAGACAAAGCTCTGGCAATTTTTCTGACTGTATTTATACTACATGGAAAGCACAGATGGCAAATGTTTGAATTTGGATTAAAAAGCCTGAGCTCCTGGGAGGGAGGTTGTTATCTTGTATATACCTGCAACTGTTTCTCAGTCAGTGCTGGTACTGTCGGTAGGCTGCACTGTAAAACTGCCAACCTGGGCACAGCACAGTGCCTGCCATGCACTGAAATATTGTAGCCAGGCATTATCAAGACATCACCAAAGGAATATCACTCTGGATGTAGCTACAGTGTTCCAACGATGGCCTCTTTGCTTGGCTGGAATTATTTTTTGCAAATCAGATAACTGTAGTCCAGCCAGTTATGGCTGTAAATCAAAAGATTATTTCATTTTAGACTCTCTAACTTTTCTTTATTCAGGGCTTTTATCCTTAAAATATCACGCCTTCCAGTTGGAAAAGTCTCCCTGTGCTTCAGCACTATCTAGCTGAGCTGCCCGTGTTGGAAGCACTTCCCCTGTTCTCAGTATATGAAGAGAGGGTCACAGATCATTCTCCTCTCTTCTGGCATTCCCGGCAATCAGAGGTTAAGGTGGCCTTCTCAGCATCCTCCTCTGCTCTCAGAGAGCATCGCTGCCTTTGTGCTGCTGCAGAATTAGGAATTGTCCTGAGACGCTGCTCTGATAATCCCTGGCATTCTGCTGCCACAGGTCTGAGTGGTTTGATGAATGGTCTGAAACGAGCATTCCTGTAGAGCCTTTCTGCCTTTTCGAGCTTTTTCCTCAGACGCGCAGTTAAGGTTTCCTGCCGTTCAGGTTTCTCCCCGTCTCGGCCAGGAACCAGTGCAGGTTTCCACCTGCAGATGGCACTCGGCATGCGCTGGAGAGCCTGGAGCCCTAATGGGAAACAGAGCCGGTATTTCTCATCCAAACTAGCCAAACATTGTCTCGCAGTGAAATGAAACAGAAGTGGAAGCTGGCTCACTCCCTGTCCCATGGTGTTCTCCCACCCCAGAAAAAACCCACGTTGTTCAAGGTCACCCAGAAAAACAACCCCTCTAATATTTTATCTTTTTAAATGCGGAGCTGGGCGGTCCATGGTTTGAGTCAAGGTGGTGCTTGTCATCTGTGTTTATGGGATAAGCTGCTCTCAGATCTTTGGAGCTGTTCTCAAGGCTCTTGGGCCACATTGAGCTCACAGCTACAGCTGGGTTTCCATTTAGTACCTGTGTGTGTGTTTGCATGCAACGCTTGGTGTATTTTTCATGGTAATCCAAAGGCACTGAGGTTCATAAGGTGAAATAGCACAACAAAGTACGTGTTCTGAACAGCCTTGGCTCAAAATGTGTGGGATTGTCCCTTCTTATCAAACACAATAAGAAGGTTGACTGGAGGCTGAGTGTTGCCATCAGAGTTCATGGGGTTTGTCCAGTGCCGCAGCTCTTGGTTCAGGCCTTGTCTCTGAAAGAGTTTTGATGTAGGTACAAGGCTGGATCCTCTATTCCTGGCTTTGAAAGCCTTATGGGATCCATTTTGCCAAGGCATAAATGCAATGCAGTGGACTATTCTTGAGTTATTGCAAAGAAGAAGAGCCAGACAAAATGTGAGAAAAATGCTGGACTTTGCACTCAGGCATTTGGGAAGCCATTCAGTGTTCCTGTTCTGGGGTATCTGTGCTTGCCTTCCTCCAAGACAGCTTTGGAAGATAATGATTAAACACCTGAACACTGGCTTTGTACTGGCTGTACACTGGCTAATCGAAGTTAGCTTTTGTGTACATGCACAGTTTCTTTAAGATTCAGCTCTTCCTTTTATTCATCTCAGGGAGATAAATGTATTTTCTACAAGTGAAGGCTTTCAGCAGAGACCTCGAAAGCCAGAGGCCTGTATCAGCTATAAGAAAGCAAAGCTCAGGAGATGTTCTTCACCTAAGAAACAATTTGTTCTCCAATATTCCTTTCTGGAGTATTCCCTTCCTCCACGGTGCTGTTCCTAAAATACTGGCAGTTCAGAGTTTTTGAAAAGCCCTTGCAGATAAAAAGAACTTTAGGTGCAAATATGTTGAAAAAAAAATACAGTTAGGTTGTTTGTCAGGTGAAATATCCAGAGGATCCAGTAAGAAATTTTGCAGGTAAAAATAGTATTCTGTAACCTCTCAGTCCCACATAGTTTTACTTGAACTGATTTAAAATTATGTGTAGTAATGGAATAGTCAGGCCAAAGCTGAATTGCAAACAGCTACTTGTTTGGCTTTCAGGATAAAAATTCCATCTCTGTTGGATCTTGTTGTTTTAAAGTTTGGCATGAAGTTCAGTACTGATGTAAAACAACTAGGAATGAATTAAGAGTCCATGTTGATAATGAGCATTAGGAAGCACCATCCTAGGGTGGATTTTTAAATTACTATTTTGTTTTACTTTTCACAATTTTGCAACCTATGTAGCTGTTGAAAGGAGTAGCTTGCTGAGCACACTGGGTTTTTCTCTTTGGGTTGAGTGACTAAAATCTATGTAGGATATTAAGCCAAAACAGGGAGAAAACAGACAATTAAACCTGCTCAAAGTTGGCAATAATAACTGTACTTTCAATAATGCCAAATCTTTTTTAAAATAACAAAAAGCATGAGACATGAGGCAACAAAAAATCAGGCCTGCTCTTATTTTCATCATCTATTACATGGCCATTAGTGAGTTCTGAAGCTATAATCTGCATTTTCCTGTTCACTTCATTTATGTAAATGTATTCACTTCTGCACAAAGAGGAAAAGATGCCCACTGGCAGGAGATTACACAGGCTTTTGTACCATGGTGCAGGAGCTCCAGAACTCTTGGTTTCTCCTCCTGGCTGGCATCAGGGTGCATTCTGGCAGTCCCAGACAGCAGAGATCAGTGGAAGTGCCAATACATGGGCTGTCTGTGAAGGTTATCTGGGGACTGCTGGATCCCAAAGCTTCTAACAGCACACCTAGGGGCTGGGTAGTTTATCATGGAAGCCATGGTACAACTCTGTGTATGAAGTCCAGAAGCCCCTGGGTGTCTTTGGATCGATCTGCATTGCAAGAGCAGAGATACTGGAATGGTTCTGCACAGCCTGGGCCAGGAGCCAGAAGGGCTGGGAAGGCTTGGGCTGATTGCCTGGGTTGGATGTGGTGCTGTGGGGACTGGACTGCCAGACCTAAGTCAGAAGCAGGGCATGTGAGATGTGTTTTCCCTGTGGAAGTGTGAAGGAGTCTTCAGAGCACACTGGGGTATCAGTCCCATGGAGACTCCGGTAGCAGCAGCCTGGCAAATCTTGTGGGAGCAATGGAATTGAATTGGTGGCCAGTGGTACTCCATGATCTATTGGTAGTGGGGAATCTGTTTTTAGACAGGCTCTATAATGGCACAGAAACCTTCCTGGCAGGTTTGTGAAGGGCTGTATCTATTATCCCATGTCTTTGAGCTTGGGTTTCAGTGTATTTCTCCTCCAGCTCAAGGTGATTTTCTTTCCTATTTCTTCTCTTCCAAAATCGCTTGACAGCTGGATCTTTTCATTAAACCTCCTGCAGCATGATTCACAATCTAAATGCTCCCTATAAAATCTCAAGTCTTGGTAACACAGTGCACTTTTTACAATTGCCAGGAGCTAACTTCCTGTCACTGGTTTATTTGGGTAGGTTTATTTTTATGTCTTTAAAATATGTTCCTTTAATTCCCTGTAAATGCTTAATGCTGTTTTCATGGCAGAAAGGGAGATAATTGAGCTATTTAAGAAATGTATATTTTTAATTCTGGAGGTTCTGGAAAACAGAATTTCTACTGTGTGGTGAATTCAGATATTTTGAAGCAGTTTCTTTTTGAATCAGAAGACAGCGAATGTTTCCTAAAGAAGATAAATTCTGGGATTTGTTTCTTCAAGGCCCAAAACTTCTTAAAGAGAACATTGGAAAATTATAGCACTGATATGTTCTATAAACCAGATACTAAAAATAGATTCAGTAAGGTACTGATGTATCAACTGAATAAACGTAGAGCTGAAACAAAAGATATTTACCTCTGGCAATTTCTGTGAAATATACCCACTTTAAAAAAGCCACTGCCGTTCTGACTGACTGTCTGTATTGATGAAAACCATCATCATCTAAAGGCTTTTAAAACTTTCTGGTCATTTTTCTTTGTGCTTTTCTTATTGGCAGGTCAGTGGGTTATCAAACTGTACCTTATCGATTCCAGAAGATTAATTGCAGCACTGTCCAAGTCTCATGTGTAATGGTGGTGGACTGGTACTCTTCAATTTCTTGTAGCTATTGATAACAGGGAGGCTCAGGGGGACAGGAGTGACCCTGTGAGTCCCATCAGCATTTTTACTTTGTGATTCTGTTCTAGTGCAGTAGAAGGAGCTGCCCCAGGCTGTGCTGCTGCCTCCAGGCCAGCCAGCGATGGATTTAGGAGAGTGGCACAACTGGTGATGACATTGCTGCCAATCACAAACATGCTGCTTTGCAGACACTGGTAAAAAGGAAATTTAATGTAGATTAAGCCAATATTGGGGATTTGTATGCAATAACAGAGCTAAACAATTTTCAAGGACAGATTTGAAGTATTTTTTATCATTGTGCAAATTTTCTGGAAATAGACTGAGTTCCATTGATCACTCTGCTGCACAAGATTTAGAACAAAATCACACTTCCAATTTCAGATAAATTGCTTATAATTAACTTGTTCTGAAGAGTAGAGGATCCAGTTTGATGGCTCTGCACTGCTGTGAAGCTGCTTGGCTGTGTGATTGTGCCTCTCTTCTTTCCTTATCATGAATCTCTAAATTGTCCAGATGAAGGATGTTATCTTAGTGCCTCATCAGGTGTTTGAATTGTCTAAAAACTACACTTGCATTATGAGACTATTGCAGAGGTTTCATACTGATTATATATAAATTGAAAGTATTCAACCATATTTTTATTGCATATAAACCTATTTTTGAAATTTATTTTCCTGTGATAGTGTTAAGATCTCGATTTCCTCTGTATAAAGGTAGGGAGACCTCATTGGATTTACAGAGTTCTTTTGGAATTACACATGAGAAATGGGATAAAAATCCTACTGTGCAAATAAATAGTTCACTTGTTGATTCAGTGCTTGTAACCCAGCCATTAATATTGCCCTCCATAACTGTGCTCTGTGAGGTCTGGTTTTGTATAACCAAGTCCCAAGGAAGCCCTGTTTTGTGTCACTATGGAAATGGCTTCTGGTTTCAGGCATTTAGGCACCTTTGTTTACTGTCTGGTTCTGAGCACCACCACATGCAGAAGCACAGAGCCCTCTCCTCCTTTTTGCTAGAGAGAGAAATTCTAAGGTTGACATGAGAAAAGCAGGCAGAATCAGCATTCTCATGCCTCTGCATTTGAAATGAAGCTTGTTTGGAGAGAAAGAAAGTGCAGAATTTGCAAGAAGTCAAGAACTGAGACAGGAGGTGTCTCTGAACTGTCAGTGAGGGTGTGCACACGTGTTAGTTTAGCATGACTGCCTGTTTTAGTATGCAGCTGACAGAACAGAAACCACTGCATGCTTCAGAACAATGCACTGGCTCCTACTCCTATTAACACACAACTCATTTTTATCAAGGTTTTTGTTCAATGCATGAGATTTTGTCAGTGCTGTGTTTTTCTGTGCAGTGTAGGGGAGCCTTTGTGACCCTGGTGAGACCCACAGCTTTGCAGCAAGCAGAGAGCTGAGCCTGCTGTTGCCTCCTGTGGAGTACGGTCAAGGCTCAGTTCAGAAGTGCACGGTGTAAAAGGGTGGTTGTGACTTGTTAATGTCAAGGAATGGGATGTGCAGCCTTCATGTTAAATGTGTCAGCTGGAGCCAGTGTACTGCTGGGTGGAATGAAGGGTGTTTCTGTGTGGAGAGGAGACATAGCTGAGAGCACTGGGGTTTGGCCTCTGGCTCCTGGTTATTTTGCCAGTGGCAAAGATTTGTATTTACAACCACAACTTGGATTTGTCAATGCCCACATATTAAAATAGAGTGCAGGAAGGACTGGAAACCTGCAGTGCTTCATGGTGGGGACAGGCCTGGTACCATCTCAGTCTTATTTTCTGTTGTCTTCTTGGGTTTGTTTTAGGCTTAAAATAGACCTAATTGAAACCTCTTAAAAATCCAAGGTAGGTGTTTGTCCCCACCAAAACAAGTGGCTCAGATAAATACTACCCAGTCAAGAATGCATTCACACCATTTGTCCTTTGGAAAAAAAATAACCTTTTCTGACTCAGGGTGGAGAACTGTTCCTCCCAGTTCCAGGCCCCTTCCCAAAGGAATCACAGTTTTATCTGTGCCACAGCACAGCCCCTCAGTGCACACTGAGTGATGGGCACTGCTCAGGCTTCACTGCTCTGTCGTGCACTGAAAACCAAACGGGAGAGAAGCAGCCCCACAGCACAGCCAGGGCTGTGCAGCCACGCTGAAATGCCAATCATATCTCCTGAGTGTGCTCCCCCTTGGGATGGGGAATTGGGTCACTAGGTCATTTAACCATTGCAAATGTAGGTTTTTTAAAGGTGCATGTAAATGTGGGGCAGAAAAAAAAAAAGATATTTCAGAGCACAGAGCAGAATCCGATTTGTGTGCTAACATCAGGATGTAAAAACAGGAGATTATTTTGGGATGAGAATGCTGGGAGGAATGGGACTTGCTGTTTGGACCTGCTGGACATGCCTCCAGGGTGGGGTTTGGCACAGGGACAGCAGGCAGAGAGAGATCAAAAGACAACTCAAAGAGAATTTCTCTGATCTTTGCTTTTGTCTCATGTCATGGCCAGTCTTATCCTTTGGGGGATGATTTGGGAATTTGAAGGGGATTGGATAGGGAGAAGGACGGGCTCAGCAACACTAAATAAAGAATACACTGTCAGGATTTTTAATAGTAAAAAATATGGCAGATGTTGACTATAGAGGCAATGTCTCATATGCCTGTAATATTCATGGAGATCTACTACTTGCCAAATATCAGTATGTTTTATAGCATGAAAATTTCTGGTGGGAACGCCTCTGTACCAGATCTCTCACTGTAAGTCATTATTAAGATATATTTATCTCAGATCATGTGTGGCCCCCTAATAAGAGCCAGAAATAAAACCATGATATCTTTCTAAATCTTTGTTTTGCTTATGGATAAGCTGAATTGAGTTTCATTCACACAGTTGAACACATTTTTAAAATGCACCCCATATGAATGCTTTCTGGCCAGCATGAAAAATGTTAGTTCCTGTCTGGAACTTTTCTAAAGTATAGGAATAAGTCTGGTATAAAATAAATAAAACGGTTTTCTGCTTCCAGGGTAGTGAAACCTCCTTCCATTTTCCCTCAATATAAATATGCAATACATCTTCCTAGGTGCTATAGGAGATTTTAATCTTTTGAAGTTTTAGGGAAGACAAAAGCCTTTAGTCCATCCTGCTTTTGTGGCACCTCTGAAGAACTAATTTGATGGGTAAGTGACACAGACAGTTCACATGTCAGGGAAGTAACAGTGGTGAAAAATTGGTTTATAAATCTAATGAGATTAGGAGAATGGTTTCTACTCATTTGAAACAAATTCCAGTGTGTAACCCATGACAGGGAAATGAATTAATATTGACAGTGAAGAGATCCTGAATCCAAAGGGACCGTCCTGCTGACCTGCTCCTAAAGATGCTCCGCTAGAACAAGGAGGTGAAGTAAAAAGTTACTTCAATTTTCATTGAAGTTGGGGGAGAGTGTAGATAGCAGAGGGGCATTCTCCATGCAATTATCTGATGTCCAGAGAGCAGGGAGATGGGGATGGGTGTAATCTGAGTGGTGGGAAGGTGATATGTTACCATTCCTGTTCCAGAGTATGTTGAGAAACCTCCTTTTGCCAAATGGAAATACCCAAATTGTGAACAGAACGGAAGTGTTGGTGTTTTATTCTAATTGAGTGTTTGTTATCCCAGAAGGAAAGAGTTGGTTGTTTTGGTTTTTAAAGTGATTCTTTGCTACAAGTTAAATTTAACAGGGCAAATTGAAGGGACCCAGGAGAACACCAAGGGGCTTCTTGCTTCCCTCTGAATCTCAAGGGAATATAGACTGTGCTGGGACATGGCAACACAAGATATGATGCCCTCACTGAGAGCATCTCCTGCACTACTCCCACCTGGGCTGGTGCATGGGAGCTGCTGCAATACAGCCTGTCAGGGAGGAAAACTGTATTTCGAAGGAGCAGCAGCAAAAATGTAATTAAATCTCTGCATCCTTCCTCAGGTAGCAGCAGTGCAGGGGTCATGCTAGAAGGATGTGGCATATCTTTGTATTTTTTCCTGCCAACAATCAGTTTGCTTGTCAGAGGTGGCCTTTCACTTATGACAAAAAAAGAGTTCACAGCAAATCTGGAGGTCCTGTGATACATTAGTGGTACACTTACCTTTTTTGCAGCAGGCTGTGTTGCTTTTTTGTCATATATTACCAGACAGAAAGAATGATTGTCCTGTGTGTATATGCAGCAGTGCCTTGTGCTCCAGACTGGTGGTTTCAATATTCAGCTGTGTAGGAATTCTTAAGCTGAAAGAGCAGGAGAATGTGGGTCAAAGATCTGCCATATTTTCTTCAGTTAAACATTATCTCATTCTATGAACAGTTCCATGCCACTCCAAATGGGCTTCAGGAAGGGTGTTATAACCTATCTTCACCTTAATGCAAATAAGAGCTTAACTGAGTCAGGGTAGTGGTTGTGGGGGAAATGGAGAGGAAATGCTTTGCTGTCTTAATTAAAGTAGGTTTTAGAAAAATATAGTCACAGAATTCAAATTCTCACAAGTTTATATCTGCTTTTGTTTTCAAGGCACCCATGATGCCATTTTCACTTGGTGCTGGCTTTTCCCAGTGCTGCTGACAGTCCCAAGACTTTTAATACTGTTGTTGCTGTGTCTTCGAAATCTCCAAACCATGAGCATGATATTAATCCCAGAATGCCTGTGGTTATTTCAGTTCCAGAGACCAACCGGACTTGATGAAGCTGTCATGATTGCACTCATGTCTGTAGAGTTCAGGAAAGATGTGATCTGAGCTTTTGGGACAGAAAACAATACCATGCCCTCCTGGATTGCTGCTCACCTTGGAGCTGCTCCATGTTTATTTCTCCACCTGCCTTCCCTTTTGCCCCTATCATAAAGAAGTTGTGGAGCTTTGCTGTGAACCAGCTGGGTTTTTTTATGATATTAATCATTTAAGAAGCTTTCAAAAGGAGCTGCATTTCACTCCTGACAGTTTGCCTTCTTGTGCTCCCTTGTCATTTCCACAAAAGAAAATGCTTTCCTCATTTATGCTGAATTTCAAAGGCTCAGTTACTGTACAGTCACTTGAGCAGCTCTCAGTTGTACACTCTGCAAGTTACTCAGTTATGAAATCGGGCAGTGATAATTCTGTTTTAGTGGTACACTCACTGTGCTGCATAACACCTGGCAGTATGACTTTGGTTTCATGTTTGGCACCACAAGTATTGTTTTGTTGTCTTTGTTGTCCTTCTTTCCTTGCTGCTTCTCACTTTCACATTTCTGTACAAGGATGTTTGCAAAGGGAAGGGGCAAAGCTATTTTCATGTGTATTACCAAGGATAAAATACTGGAATAAAACCTAGTCAATAATCATCAGTTTCAGATATCTTCCATAATTCTTATAGATCTTGTAAACACTATAAAATACTGAAACAGCAGAAGTATTTAATTTCATCTTAATATTCTATTTGGATATGCTTTTACCAGAAAAGCAGTGAGGTGGCAGAAAAAAAGACCTGAAATATTTTTATAAGCACAAAATGAGCCTACATGTAATTTGCTTTCCCAGCTGTCCACCTCTCTTGGTCTCAGGATAACATTGAAGATGGCTGAGAAGTGGGGATTTTTGTTCTTGATGTACTTGTACTATGTACACACAGATGTGCATCTATATGTCTTTACATACTTATTAATATTAGATGAGATGTGTGATTTTCAATGTAATTTAAAACATTGTTTCACTATATATTTCACTGGCATTTCATTGAGTAATTGTTGTGATCACACTGGAGTTAATTAGCATGATTGGGGTAATGGAAGTGTTTTCTACTTGATGTATGAGTGCACTCCTCATTGAGATGAGCAATTGATGGGATGAAATACACCATAGCCAACATTTTCTTTTAATCTAAAGTAAGCACTCAACATGAAATAGCACAAAGAGGAATTTTTTTAGCTAATGAATTTCCAGCTATTAATTCTAATCTTGTTTATTTATTAGTTTGAAGGTCTAAAGTAGCTTTTAATCAATTTATCTGGCATTTCAGCAGCTGATGTAATGTGTAAATGTCACTCTTTTAAATTCAAATAATAAATTCATCTTGGTTTTTATGTCAGCCCTGAGGGGAAAATCGTAAATAAAAGTAACTACATGGAAGTTACCTGGTTCTTCACAATGGTCAGTGAGGATTCTGGGTTGAATCCACCTTGTCATTCCTGGGAATATTTTGTATCTAATTAAGACTGAAAAATGCCATATGCTTATATTTGAAACATATACAAGATATTATACATAATATTTTATTCAATTTACTGAAATAATGGAATTACTGGAGGTGTGAAGTAGTCAGTATCTGTGTGATATCAGTGCAAGAACTGGAGTGAAATTATGACAAGAAAAGGTGAAGATGAATTGCCATATTTAAGGAAAAAACAGTCTGAAGAAGGAGCTGCTGATGGAAATTTCATTAGCCTGGATATTTTTTAAAAGGTTTGAACAAGTTTCTATTCTAGTGTCTAGTGGGGAACAATCTTGTACTGACAGAGTGAGTGGCTGCATGACCTCAGAGAGATGTTCTGCCTGTAACTTCTGTAGCTCTAATTCCTGGTAAGTCTGTTTTGAATTAGAGCCACAGAGCACAAGTAAGAATATAAGTCTTGATTTGATTATGTGCAATTCAAACGGAATAAAATCACAACTTATATTAGATCATTGTATGCACTTAGCCTTTGCCCTTCTTAAGGGAGGAGGAATTTTGACAAAGATGGATGCTTTCTTAAACCTCAGATTTATTTATCAAAGAAATGTTTCATTGTGGTCACTTATTTTAGCTTTAGGATATCAAGTTACTAAAGATATCATTCTCCACAAAGGCCTGACTGTAAGATCACTTAACCTCAACAAATACTGGAGCTAATTTTAATGAAGTAGCTTGAGCAAAGAATCTGATAGCAGTAACTGAGCTTCATAATTAAGGATAACAATAGTTTATAAGGCTTGACAAGAACTGCAGAATCAGCTCCATAATTATAGTTTTACCCATGTGAGTTGTGCTGCTTTCTTTGGGCGGGAGTTCTACTCACTGTCTATGCACAGAGCAGGTACCAGTGCTCCAGAGTTCTATTTTTAGCCCTTTGCCATTTTTTCTCTCCTTGGGGAGATGGTTAGAAGGCTGACCCAGTTCTCCCTGAAGTCAGTAAGATCCTTTTTACTGTTTTCAGTAAGAGATGGATCAGGCTTTGAACTTTGTTTCGACATCCCAACTTCTCAGCAGGAGTGTTGATACAGACATTTCATCTTTGGCACTGAAGAGTCGAGTCACAACTCTAAAGAACATAAAGGAGATATCACATCAGAGAAAGCCTAATAAGTCTCCTAAACTTCAGCCTGCAGGCATAATAAGGGATTCATATCACTCGTCTTTAGTCAAGAATATCAGATCTGAGCTAGTCCTCTTTCTCTCTCTAGTTGGTACTTCCTGGCCTCCAGAGAGGCCATCTCTTCCATGCCTTTTTCATGGTAAACCCCAAGTGACAAAGCTCTCTGAATCAATACAAGGAACCTTTGCCTGGAACTGCCTTGCACAACCCCAGAACTTGGTCAATACAGGCTAGTGCTACCTCATTCCCCCTATCTCAGCATCTACTTGAGAAGTGGAGTCTAGAGCATGTAGTTTGTTTAATGTGACCATGGATTTGATCACCTACCCTCTTCCCTCCCTCATGTTTCTCCTGATGTTTACAGCAAACTTTTTTTCTCTGGCTGATGGGAATGGCTCACAACACGTTGGAGAACTTGGAGACAGTTACCATGAAAATCCCTTAAATAAAAATAAACAGCTGTAAAATAGTGTGCAGAGACAGATTGTTCTGAAAAAAAATTGTCCAGATTAAGGGTGTGAACTCTGCCCTGGACTTCCACTAGATACAGCTATTTTCAATGTAATCAGCCTAGAAACATGCAGCAATAAACTAGCTACATGTGTAGTTCCTAGCAGTAGATAAAAACTACATGGAATAATTTTCTGTGAAAGCACATGGGCCAAAACCAGAATGCTGCACTAAATAGATTGGTACCTTAAAAATGTGAGGAAGACCACAAAGATATATATATAGAGAGATAAAGATATAGATTGGCTATAAATATCCTTGTGTTTGCAGATTTCATTATTGAAGTGTGGAATGCCAGTTAGCAGCTCTCAGTTCACCAAGAATTTCAAGGGTTTGCACATGACAGGTCTCTCATAGATAAATAAAATATTAAGAAAAAATGCCACACAACCCTAAAAATTCAGAAAGCATACCATTTTATAACTCATGGATTATTTTTTTCTGGATAACTTGTGAAATTATTGTTTGTGAGGAACTGATCTCCACAGATAAAGAGCAGAGATTCTTCATGGGATCTCCCTTCTGTAGAGATTAGTCATTTTTGGTGTCACCTTCTGCAGGATTCTACAGAAAACTTTCATGGGTCTGCAGTGTGCAAAAAGGGAACAGCCATGATTGTCCTTCTAGTAGCAAAAATTTGCTTTTGCAGTTCCATTAGATTGTTGCCTTCTTCTAGAATTTTGAATCATAATGCCAGTTTGCAGATGTGCCAGATCCTGTACTCCTGCCAGATCTCAGAAGGGCTGGGAATCTGAGCTAACCTCTTCTGGTTGGAGATGGTGGGACAAGGAGGGATTTCATGCATTTCTTAATTGTAGAAGTTAATTCTCTCTTGGATTCTCACCCTGCCTGATCCAGGGTTATGTCACAGCAAAAAGTATAAAGTGCTTCAAACAGATAAAATAATGGTCTGTACCCCAAAGAGCTTACTAACAAGAGAGCAAGCTCAGGATGCAAATGTAGAGAGCAGAGAGGCAGTGCAGCATTATAGCCCCAACCAGGATGAAACTCTCAGGTTCAACAGCGCTTTGGTTCAGTGCTTGTAAAGAAATAGATGCACATGAAAATATTTGATATGTGTAAGAACGTCTGGTATGATTTCTGTGCACTTTAAGCAGACAAAGAGAAGTAGAGTAAACCCTCAGCAAGTGAGTAACCTCTGATTTATTTGGCCTGTGCTGTGTGTATATCTCGATAGCTGACAAGAGAGGGCAGTGCCTTGATGAGCACATTAAGCTCAGGAGTTCAAGGAGAGGGTGGGTAACTCCCAAATGTGGCTGCTTATCTGAAATGTATCTAAATCTCCCAAATCTCAGCAACAGTGAGCTGGAAATCTCTCAGCACCAGGCCTTCCTTCTAGAATGGCAGGAATATACCCATTAGTTGTTTTTCCTATCATAAACTGCACCTGTTTTTTAAGATCCAGACACTTACCTGTGACCTCCGTGGACAAAGAGGTGAAGAAAAATTCTCCATCCTCAAAATGCACTGTGTTCAAGCCGTTTGTGCATGACACATTTATGCAAACACATCCAAAATTATGTATGCATTCTCCAGAGAAGCATCCCTGTATGCTGACAGTGCCTGTCACAGCCCAGGGAAAACAGTGTGGCCCCTTCCACACCCAATCAGCTTCCCTGCAGAAAATCCTCTTTGCCTTTGGAGAACCTTGTGCAGTGCAAAGGGGTTGCTGCATCATTTATTGTCTGTGCAGTGAGGCCAGAGCCTCTGTTGAGGCCAGTCTGCATTCTTTCTCCCCCAAAGTCTTGGGTCCAGCCTGCACCCTTTTCACCTGTGTATTTACTGGTTATTGTATCAGTGAACTCATCTCATCCACAGGTGATTTGACACAGCATGTGTTGGAGTCAGTAAACTGGAATGGCTTTCAGCAGAGATAGGCCTAAATGTGTTAGGGACAAATGCAGCAAAGCTGTGTCCATACTGTATTTCAACAAATCTGTTTTGTGTCCTGAATCTGTGCCACAAGGATAGAGGGAAGGCATTCACAAGTACACTAAATATTAAATATAAAAGCAGGAACAGGGAGCTGGGCTGGTGCGTGAGCTGTTGTAGTGGTAATGTGTGAAGAACCCTGCAGTGGACCAGACTTTGAAAAATTGTGCTAGCTTTGGCATCTGCTCCAAATACTATTGGAAGAGGATCATTCAAAAGGATACTGTTAAGTGAAACTGGACCCTGATTCAGATCACATTAAATGGAACATTTTTTTACAAACTCTCAACTAAAGAGGTTTTTTGATTATTAAAACATAAAATTTTGCTGCTGTTAACAGCCTAACCATTATAGCAGTAGCCTGAAAGTGAGGAAATAAAAATTTACTATTGGTAACAAAACTGTCTCAGATATGTTCTTCACAGTCCAAAAGGAGAAATGCAAATACCGGATATTTATAGTCAGCTCTCAGAAACTGGGAAAATGAACAGTGAATGAGATGTTTTCTTTTTGCTTTTTATAACTGGAAATATTTTCCCCCATTAAACACTTGGAGGTCAGTGCTCCATCTCTGTATTGAACATTTTCTCAAACAACAACTGTTGACTGCAGCAGGATATTATCTAAGTAGGGACAGCATGGCTTGATTCATGGCTTTTTTTTTTTTTACAGTGTTTGTGTCAATGCTCAGAAATACGTGTGTGTCCACAGAGTTCAAAGGTATTTTGTGTATATGCATTAAGTTAATGCATTTTTAAGCGGAGGAGGATTTTGACAAGGGAGGTGCTACAATTCTACTATTGAAGCAGAGGTTAAAATTCCCAGTGAGAGCAGTCTCAAGCCAATGCCAAGCACTTCCGAAGATCTAGCCCAATAAATGGAAACACCCTTAATCTGATATCTTTGCCTCTCCTTATTTTTGTCAAGTGTTGAATACCAAAGAGCTATTGGCCTCATCTTGAGTGAAGAAAGCTTTTATATGACAGCAAGGGCTGGCTCTGTTTAGTTTGCTAAGCATAGCTGACTAAGGCATAGCTCCATGGTTCTGGAGAAGATGACTGCACTCACTTTCCATTTCTCCTGTTATTCATGAGACTCTCTGGTGTATTAGTTGAGTGGTGTTTTCTAGACATGTGAAAAAGAGAAAGGATGGGCAGGTAGCTTGAAACCTGAGATGGATGGAGTTCCCCTCTCTTACTCGACAGTCTAGCATGTCTTGGGTACATTCATTTGCTTCTGGGTTCTTCAGTTCTCTCTCTGTAAATTACCAGTCATACACCTAATATCATAAAGGCCATGGCTGTGGGTAAATCTGTTCAGGACAGGGCAGCATTCAAATTCTTGTGTAATGCAGGGCAGGTACATGCCCTGGGCAATGCTAATGAGCATGACATACTGGCAGCTGCAAGCAAATCACATGGACTCACTCTGTCTAGAATTATGATGCAGAACAGTAGGCAAGAGGAAAAAAAACATAGAAGGAGTTTGAAGACATGGTCTATCTCACAAAAGCCAATGAAAGGCAAATATTTCTTGGGGCTGAGACATCTCTGGCTAACATGATTACATGCTGTAATGTGAGAGCAGTTGGGAGGCCATTGCAGTGAGCTGGTGGCTGAATGTCACGTGAGGCACTGTAGCCTTCTGAGCTGGTGAGTCCCCCTTGCTTCATTGCATTATCTTTGAGAAATTGCAGGGAACTTGGAAATAAACAAGTGGGCAGTCCTATTGCTGTGCCTGGCAGGATTGGGTTGGGGTGGTGTGTTTCAAATAAGAAATTATTTCATGTGTACTCAGGGATTAGTCTACGTGGCTTTATACATTCTCCTTTCACAGATGGCAATGCCACTAGGAAATATTGCTATTGTTTTAAAACTCTGGTAAGCACTTGTTTTCATGGCTTAAGGATAAAGAGCCTCTTTCAGGGGTTTACTTGCCACAGTTGTATTACTCATACTGCGTTTCTTGCTTTGTTTGCTGGTAGAATACATACACCAATGCAGACAAGCTCTTGGAGGCTGCAGAGCAGTTGGCTCAGACTGGGGAATGTGACCCTGAGGAGATCTATAAAGCAGCCCGGCATCTGGAAGTTCGGATTCAGGACTTTGTCCGGAGGGTGGAACAGAGGAAGCTTCTCTTGGACATGTCAGTCTCCTTCCATACCCACACCAAAGAGGTAAGATGTGCATGAGGGAATTTTGCTGTGTATTGTAGAGTGCTGCAAGAGGCTGTCTCTGAAAATGCAGATCACAAGGAAAAGGTGTTTTCTGCACACAGGGCTGATGATATTATCTAGTTCCTTTCATGCATATGAGTAACTGCTGTAAAGAGGAAATAAAATGTGAATGAAACATATGAATGTTACAGTACACTAAAATATAATGACACCATGTCGAGTGGTGCTTAATCACAACTAGAATGTATTGTTAGAAAGCAAGAATCCTCTTGTAAGAGTGTGAGTTGATATTAACACTTTAGGTATAAACATGCCAGCAGCATGATCCTCTGAGGATTCCATTTAAATGTACTGTTAATTAATGTATCCAGTATCATTATGTGCTACTAGAAGTCTTACATTGTTTAATGAGGTGGACTCGACTTTTCAAAACAATTGTTAAAGAAAAAACAGCCACATACTGATACAGTGAATCAGTGAGGGCCTGAATAAATGCTGTTTAGTGTAATTGAAAAATATCCAGAGATAAGACTGACTTGCCAGAGGAGATACAGTGGACAGGACATCAAATGGGAGGCCACTGGGGATGTAATTACAGCATACTTCACATTTTCTGCAGTCCAAAGGCCATCCAGTGGTGAGTGACTTTTAAAGATAGGGTTTCTGCTGGGAGAGATGGAATTAGTGAGGATGGTTGTTTTCATGTTCTGCAGCATGTGTTGCAAAAGCACACTTGATCAGGAAGATACTCTGAGAAGCTGAAAGCCTGTGCTTGTTGATTTACATGTCACAAGTTGCATATATCAGGCTTCAGCATGTTGGGGAGCCCCTGAAGTAGAAGGTGCATGCATACATTTAATTTATATGTGTATGTAAGGTGGAGTTTACAGCATGTACATTGTAGTTGTTGGTACATGAAGGTTTTCCTTTTACATCCTGCTTGTGCAATATATTAAAATATAGTTAGCTTTCAGCTTGTGAATAATGGTGTTGTTCCCAGAGTTGCTCAAACACTTGCAGCTATGCTAGTTTGCCACTAGGGAAACTTAATTGGTTATTTCCTCAGTAAAAATTATTTCATAACAGTTTCCTGCTGTGATTAACCTTGATTCACCTATGCAGGTGATGACTAATAAAAAAAAATATAGTTACTGGTATTGTGTAGCCTAATTTGGCTTTGGGAAAGGAAGCCTCCCTGTGTGAAGGGATAGGGATTGCAGTGCATTATACTCCTGTTCTTCTTCAACAAGAAGGGAGTTTGCCTGCTGTACACACCTGGTTTTAATGAGCTCTGTTTTGGTGAATAAAAATGCAGATGTATAAAAAAATTCACATTTTAAAAAAAAATATTTTAAAAACCAGTCTTCTGTGATAGCATCAATTCTGTTCTCTAGATGTTAAAAGTAAATCTAAGTCTTTGCCTCATTAATGTTTCCCCGTGAGACAGATTTGTTCTGTGATGTCTTTTTTGGAAAGTTCTGTAATTAATTCATGTCATTTTTAAGGAGATCCAGAGTGGACAGACTCTGGGTGCCTCTCTCCTATAATGGTCTTTTCCAACCCAGATTATTCTATGATTCTGTGACTCCCTCTCCTCTCCCAAGTCAAGGGAACTGCAGCATTGCTAGAACAACAGCAAAGTCAGGGTGGGCACAGGAATCCACGTCCATCATAACTAATGAGAGTCATTGGGCTGAGTTGATAAAGTTGTTCAGTCTCCAAAATTTCCCCAAAGTTGAAGATGCCCAGGAGCTCTGGAGGGGAAGATTTCATTTACTTATCCCTGTGTTAATTCACTCCTGTAGGGGCCAAACACTGATTTTCTGCAGGTTCAGTGGTGTTCAGTGTGTGCCATCACCTGGCTCCTTCAGTGACTTGTTTCTGCGCTGGTGAAACCCACACAACTCAGCATCTTGGGGATTTTTGCTAAAACTATTAAGTGAGGAATTTGCTGTGGTTTTAGTGTTTGTCTGCCAGCTGTGGGAATCCCCACAGACATAGGGAAATGACAAAAAGACTCCTGGGGATGGAATTGGTGCAAAGGGCAAAGGGTTACAATAGGAGAGCCTTAGCACTTGCTTGGATCTGTATTTGTCTTTTTATGTTATAAATAAATTGGCTTAGGTAGAAATGAGTCTTTGCTTGGCTTTGCTTGGCCCTTCTTGTGTACTGTAAAATGGCAAGTTAACCAATGTAATTGTCATTCTTCAATATGAACAATAAAACTGGTAAATTTAAATAATAACAGATCAATCTAAATCACAGCAGATACCAAGGCAAAGAATCCTTTTGCTGCAGCAGCAGTAAAATCGTGGCAGATCTGAGGTCCATTTCTGGTGTTTACCAGGAGCCATTCCAATCCTGATGCTCACACAGACCTCCCTTGCCCTCTTATCTGCCATGCTGGGCCTGAGGCTGGACTTGCTATGAACATCCAAACCCATCACCTGGGAGTGTCTTGGAGTGAGGAGAAAGCAGTCTGGTTGCCATGTTAACTTGTTTAACACCTCACATATTTTGCATTATTCTAAAAGATGTTGTCACTTACTTAATAATACCCATCATTATTAATTTCATCCTTTGTAGTTCTTAAAACTATTACTTAAACTATGAACAGCTCTTTCTCTTATGTCCTTGGAAATGGAAAAGAGTTCCCTTCATATTTTTTTGGCCCTGATACGGGAAACTATGGCCTAGATAATTTTTCATCTAAGCTTCACAAATTCTCATTATTTCATGTTGTATTAATCTATTGAGACACAACTGGTGAAATGGGAAATTAAGTAGAGAGAATTAGTCTTGCTGACACTTTTTCTTTTTTTTGGAAATATTCTAAATATCTTTCTGCAGTGAACATTCTAACAGTCTTCCTAGCACAGGTGATGTGGTAGTTCCCAGGTGTGGATGAGGTCACTGACTGTGAACTTCTCACTGCTTCACCTGTACTCTGCCCACCTCTTCATCTCCACATGCAACTGCTCAGATTCCCACCATCTGAGAAACTTTTAACTGTTCCTACTTTTTTTCTCTTGTCAAAGAAATGCTTCCTTTTGTAGTCAGTCTTCCTGTATTTTTTCAGGACAATAGGTAGTGTTGAGTTAGGAAGTCATTTAAATGTAGATATCCCCATGTGTAAGTTTTGAGTGGCTTTTTTATACTACACTAGACTTGAATCACTGCTTATTTCATGTGAAAGTTTTAAAGAGGATCCCTTCTGCTAAACACTGACTCATACAGTTGAAAGAATATCAAAACCATAGTCAATTAAGCATTACAATGATTTTGATGAGTTCTTAAGTGACCTTATTGAACAATACATACAGTAGGCTGAAACAAGGTGTGGTAATAACACTTTGGAGGCATAAATTTGAAACACCCCTGTACGTGATTGTTGGTGGCATAACTCTTGAGTAATGTAGGTGTCCTACTGCCATGCCTATAAATGAGATTTTGTGTCCCACTGTCCTATAGCATTGATTATGCTTTTCTAGTTTGTAGTCAATATTTTCATACTATTTGGACCAAGGAATTTCTGATGGTGTGAGCAGAAACCTCGTACCATGGGGATCAAATCCAATTATCTGTATGGCGGGCTAAAGTTATAAATTATTATCACTGGAATAAATGCATTCAACAGACTCATACCTGAATAATTTCTCTCAGGATTAGATGTAATTGAATTTAGGTTCTTTCTTCAAATCTGAATCAATTATTGTCAGGATTGTCGGATCTTGCACTTTTATCACAAATCTCATGATAGTTGATGTTTTTCTGTGAACTTTCAGCTTTAGGATCAAATGATGATAGAGGATTCTTGGCTGGCATTTGATTTTGTTTAAAAGAGAATATTTTTGAGCTTCCTGGAGAAGAGGTTGCAGATGTCATAAAATCACACCCTGAAGACTCAAAAACCTCAAGAAATACAAGAAAAACATCTTGCAATTCTTTGTCTGAATCTTAATATTTAACGTCTCGCAGTTTTATACTTAAGGTTCTGCAGTGTATTTTACATTTACAAGTATTGAAATATAGACAGGAAAAAGCACTGTGACCACTTCTATATCATTAAAAAGTTTTTAAATCATCTTGCATAATTAAGTGATGACTTAGGTTGTGTTACTTCTTGTATTGACTGGTAATGCAGTTGCTAACTTAAAAATGAGAGCAACTTCACTGAATTTAGATCAATTTATAGTATATGGGCCTTAACTAAACTGTAAAACAGTTCTGCAATTGTTTCATAGTTCTTTGGGGCATGAAAAGCATGTCTTACCACCTCTTGATTTCTCATTTCTCAATGGGCCTCAGATTACCAGTTCTGTGTTTAGTCCATGAAGAAAACAGAGAGGCAGAGAATTGTTTTCAGATCATGTGCCCTGTGCTTTGTCGTTCTTTAGTGGGTCAGAAGAGCAGGAGGACGAGGGGCACAGTGCAGGCACTTCCATGTGGAACCTGCCATGTCTACCTGGCACACAGAATGGGGGATCAGTATGCTCAGAAAATACTTAATGTTGAGAAAAAGGAACTGCCAGATTCCTATCAGGTTACTATGAACACGTGCAAACTGGAACTTGGCAGAGGTCTTCTGTGTGACCAAATTTGGGAAAAATTTTCACATGAATGACATAATGTATATTCTTGACATCAGGGCTAAGCTCTGCAAAATTTCAAACCCTTGCTTAAAAGCATGGAGGGTCTGGAGCATCTCATTTGAACAGAACTGAAACTAACACAGGCAAAATACCTTTTTTGTCCCTTCCTCCCATTCTGGCCCTTTTACCTCAAAATTGAAGTTCAGCCTTAGGCAGACACCTGGTATGGAAAGTTTCACTCTGAAAATCTTGTCTGATAATGCCATGAAAAAGTGAGAGCTAAATCCTGGGCTATTAAGGGTCAGACAGCTTCCTGTATTATAACCTATATTATTTGTGGCCAGCAGGTCACCTTGGTCACCCCACAGACATCAGTGGGGTTACTCAGCTGGGTAATGGAGTGGGTCTGCCCTATCAGTCAGGAACACTAACAGTGTTTTATTGCAGGCACTGCTAACTTAATTTCACTTGATAACCAAGACCTGTGAAATTAAATTTTCTCTGCTTGGGTTGAATATTGTGATTAGGAGATTATTTCAGTGTGGATCACTAATTCTGACAGGCCTTGTTCTTCACTTTGAGGCAGAGCTGCTGGGACTCAGGGAGCAGAAAGCTCAGTGGGCTGAGGTCAGCTGCTATTGACTCCCATCAGAAGAGTTGACAGAATGTATCGAAGTTAATCATGGAGCAAACATGACAGTGGTTCTGGGATATATCCTGTAATTCTGTCACTCAGTGTGAATTGACACAGGAATCAAAGTTAATGTTACTGAACTTAAAAATTTGTTGTTTGACTTTTACTGCTAATATTGACTTTGCAGAGCAATCACCCACTAGATAATAAAGATTTGTGATGCAGGGGATATTCAGTTTAGCAACTCCACTTGCTGGCAACTTCTGGAAGTTCTGAAAAGGTCTTGTTCTCTGAACATGTGTTTGTCTTACACACTGCTCCTGTCCCAGACAGAACTTTTGTTCCTTTTCTGATATTATGTCCAGATTAAAAAAAAAAAGCATAAAACATTAAAATGACCCAAACTGGCTCACTGCACATAAAATATTCACTGAGTGGCCAATTCACACCCCAGCATTTTCAGTGTTAGAATGAAGCACTGTGTCTTCTTCAAAAGCTAGAAATTTTGTCCTTCACTAAGATAGTATTAAGAGCTGAGATAGATGCACAACGGCATGCAAAATCAAACTTTGAAAGTATCTGCCCCTCCTCTCACAGCAGGGCTGAGAAACATCAAACCTTAGACTTATGCCTCCTCTTAGGATGATCATGATTCTTGCTGGGAGCTGAATCTGTGTGGTGGTGGTGCTAGATGGATGGTTAGACTTAGTGATCTTAGAGGTCTTTTCCAACTTTAATGATTCTGTGATTCTATGATTCTAAGTAAGTGCTGTTATGTTGTGTTTGTTTGGTGTTTTTAAGAAGTGCTCAGTTCCTAAAGAATCTCCTATTCCCATCAGAGGTGAATTTGCAGGCAGAAATTAGAGAATGTGGTGGAAGTGAACTGCCAGAGGTGCCCATACAGTAACAGGTGTGCTGCCCCTTGCCTGGGTGCCGGATTCCTTGGAGAGGGCAGATCACCTGTCAGCTTATCGTTCTGATAATTGTAGCTGTGGACAGGGCTCTGCTGGTTTAAAAAGTGTCACTTTTGTGTGAACTATATCAAACTATACTCTGAGTTATCAGCAATCAATTACCAGGAAGCAGCAAAATAGAAGCAAATCCCCCTCCAGCTCCAGAGGGTAGACTCTGGCCTGGACCAAAATGCCAATATTGACCAGTCGTTAACTTTGGTGGTTTTTGTGCAGAGCTAAATCTTGTCTGTAAAGCTGTCAAAGATCTGGGACTGAGGAACCAGGACAGCTGGGGTGGTACAGGCTGCCCTTCTTTCCTGTCCATTTGTTGCCCAGAAGCAAGTTTTTTTCATGAAGGATTAAGTAACTGGGAAAGAAAAGAGCTGTGGTATTCTGGCAGCACATCCCGCTCTTGAGCAGGGGAGTTTGAAGCACAGCCAGACCACTAGTGAATAAAATTCTGCCATCTGTGATGGCAAAAGATTGGTAAAAGAGACAGAATCAAAGCAATGAGAATTAAATGCTTGTAAATGCAGCCACCTAAACCAAATGTCAGGAAGTCAAACCTGTGCACGGAAGAGTTGTATTTTCCCTCTTTCCACCATGTGCTAGCCAAGGGATTCCTGTAGACTTCATTTAAGTTGATACTTTGTTATCCACGTTTTTCAGGCCATTCACCAGCATTGTTACAGACCAATGGCTCCACTCAAATATTTTCCTTGGCTTTTGAGGCCCTTGCACGTGTTTTGTATGTTGTGGGGATGGGTCTCCAGCCTGTATGCCTCTCTCTGCAGATAACAGTGGTTTGTGCTGCAGCTAAAAGGGAGTTTTATGAGCATCTTTAAACAGAATGTGCCAACTCTCATAAAGCACTCTTATTGGACACTTTTCTGCCTGTCTGACTTCCTGAAGCTGAGGAAGATGAGCTTCTCCCAGTTCCAATATGTGGGCTTGCTGTGTACAAGGGCAACAGAGTGAGCAGCCTGCAATAATTTGTGTACTGAGTAAATTTTCATCAAAGCCATACAGGTACACTACTGTAATTCACTCATCACTCAAAAGACACGTTCTGTCTTTCACCTGAAGTACATCTATGCACTGGAGTCTATTTAACTAGTTGAAAATGGTGTCAGTGGAGTGGCTCAAGTCAATGGATCCAATAAGTCTGGCTGGTTAAAGAGAAATCATGCAGTTTTTTCAGTCCTTAGCAAGTTTCAGAATGATACAGAATTGTCACAAATTATTTATTTCTGGGATTCCCAGGGCACAGTGCACAAAGTTACACAAAAGGCTCAAAGCAGCAGGTCAGGGTGAGACTATGAGTGACATACAGCTACTCACTGAAAAAGGCACAGAGGGAAGAGGGGCTGCAGCTCCCATTTGAGCAGTGATGTTTAGAACCAATGAACAATTTACAGGAGAATGTAATGGTACCTGCATTTATTTTAGTAGATTGCTGCATTTGTAGTGTGGGAAGCTTTTCCTGCACCAAATTGTACTGTATCACACTGGTGTAAAACTGAGTAAATCTTCCAATATAGGAAGAACTTTTCCAACCCAGTATGATCAAGTGCAGAGTTTGATTATTACAGTTACTGAAGTTAATTACAACCAGATTCCGAATTACAAATAACATATTAAAATTATAGCAGAAGAGGAACATGTTGTTACAATTCATGATGGTGGCAGAAGAAGCATAGAACATGTACATTTGATTCTTCAGTTATAAATCAATTTTCTCTTCTGGATCAAATAATCCCTGAATTATGTTTACATGACCTTGGGCTGGGGATCCACACACTCCCTCATGTAAGCCAACCTACCTAAATCATGTTTCCCTTGAGAGGAGATTATTTTGTGCTATATCAATCTGGTCCATGCAAGACTTGGAAAAAGCATCAGATGTTTAGGCAGTGCAAATCCTTTTGCCATAGGCAAGGTTACTAATTAAAAAGCCTGAGCATACAGAAGCACCAGATGCAGCCCAACCAAGGATGAATGTCAAGAAACTGGCGAGGAAAAGGGAAAAAGCAAGAAAGAGGTTAGGAAGAGATCAGATGGGTTTTTTCACAGAATGTTCCCTTTCCACTTGTCATTTCTTCCCAAGCAGTTTGGTGGTATGTGACAACATAAGGTCTTGCAGCAGGGAGTCTCCTGAGTTGTGTCTTACCCTGGAAGTTGTATATTGTGGCATTTCATATGTAGTGTCTGGTCGTATCCCATCCTGTCACCTTTTATTAGGTGTGCTGCCATTATGTGACACTTTGCTACGTTTCTGTTGATGTTTTCTTGAGAGCTTGAATATGACTTTGGACAATGTTGCTGAAATGTGCTTCCAGTGTACAGCAACACTCAGTTCTTTTGACTTAAACAGGACTGGATGCACTCTCAAGTGTGAATAAATACCAGCTGATGAAGGTTAATTGTGCTGGAAAGTTTTGTCTTTGCCACTGTGTTGGGTGTGGGGACAATTTACTCTAAAAGCTGTGCAGTCAAGCTGGATGCACAGCAGCATTTGAACAGATGCATAAACACAAGTGCTGACTGAAGTTCTGCCATGGATTAACCTGAACTTGGGACCTGTGTGACTTCCTAGTGCACATCATGACAAAGCTAAATATTATTGCCATAGGATAGGCTTGTAAAAGCCTGGCATAGTAGCAGAGGGAAATAGGGTTGATGGACATCTCTCTCTGGAGCAGTTCTGCTTGTGTGTTTTAGGGGATGTTTTTCAACCTCCCCATGGTTTTCTGAACATTCACACTGCAATTCATGGAGTGGCAGCAGGGTCCTTGCATGTCACTGAATTCTTCTGCATTCTGCTCTAGTCTTCATTGCTGTGAGAAGTGTTCTCTTCCTAAGTTGTCATGAGCATCCTTCTGGGGCCTGTCCTGCAATACACAATGCTTCTCTGACAGAGTAAAGGGGTAGAACATACACCCTGGGAAGGTGCTTGTTTCCATTAACATCCTTGTTTTGAAGACCAGTAAAAATATTGCACAACAGTAAATCTCCTGGATTGAACTGGTTCTTTGCACTGCTCCCATAACTCAGTGCTTTTAAACTGCTTTTGAGGGGATTATAACTCATCTCTGTCATTTACAAATAGCAGCATATAAGCACTGGGTGTTTAATAGTTATTCCAATCATGCAGGCAAGATTTTCTTAGCAATCTCTTTAGATTTTGTTTGAAGTGGTCACTTTTTGTAAGTCAAAATCATTAATTTTTAGGTAGCAGGCAAAGTTGTCCTTCAGGCCTCCAGTTAAGTGGTCTCACTAAGTACTTGAGCCAAATGAAGGGTATTTTAACAGATGAAGTAGTTGGGAATAAAAAGCTGTATTGTCTCTTGGATGGAGGGAAACTGCCTGTGTTTCACATCCAAGAAAGATGCCAAAGTTGTTGTCAAAACACGAGTGTTGCTAGATGCTACCCCAAAACAAAGGAAGGGTGTCATTCTTCTTTCCCACTCTAATCAGAGGAGTTTTCTTGTGTAAAGCCTTGATAAAGAAAGCTTCAGTTGTGGAGCCACTACGGACCTTCAGCATTAATGTCTTAGGGATAGATATTTACCTGAGACTTCTCGTAGCTACAACTATGACATTTTTATATGTAGTTTGCATGAGTTAGATTCATATCAGATCTCTGATAGACTTAATTCAGGTGCTACCACTAGTGCATTGGATTCTCCATATCCAATTAATCACACCATAGATCAGGTGAAGGAAGAACAAAACTTACTTTTGTGATATACTTCTGTATTGTTTTCTAGGATTCTGTATTTTTTCTTTAGTACCTGTTACATAACAAAATGCAGAGGTTATCTCCTTTTCTGGATGACTGGCAAACGTGCATGACTGGCAAACTTAGTGAAAGTCATCACAGATGGATGTGGAAATACTGCCTCTATATTTGGAATATCTGCATGTATCTACATAGAGCCCCTGTATGGGATCAAGTGGTACCTTAGTAATAGTTTGAAGTATGTGTGGGAATGGGACAAGTACTCTCAAATTTTGTTCATGCTAAGAATAAGAGAAGTCAATTTCTGCAAATATGAAATAAAAGCTGTGCTGTGCAATATGTCAGATTTCAATGGGAACAGTTTCTTTGGTCTAAACTATCTAGCTTAGAGTAGATCAGTCACAGCATGGACTGGAAATGCACAAGGTATCCAGTGATTTTGAGCTTTAATAGTCAGGATTTTTTTTAAATCGGTCAAGTACTTGCATTGGAATGAAACATCAGGCCCTGAGAGGCACTGATATTCCTGAGCAGTGACAAGCAGGGTGTTTTATGATTAACAGCTGTTCTGACTGTGGTGTTGCTGTGTCATGGAACTGATCTTTTCATTGCTGTGGCATTCACAAGTGGGGCTTGGTAGCAATTTATGAAAGGTGCTGTTAATTGTAGCACATAACTAGAAGGTTTGGGAATCAGGTTCCTATTGTGAATTGTTCCTGAAAGATCTTCCTGATCTTATTAATATTGACTCATTCTTTGTGTTAGGGTTTTCCAGGGATTGGTGGAGTCTAAAGGATTAAAGGCTTCTGAGTCAAGGATGACCTAGATTCTGATAGATTTTATTATGCAAATCCTTACAGTCAGAGGTCATTAGTGGAAACATCTGAAGCTAATATAAGTTAATGTTTTTGAGTGCTCTCTGAAATGAATGAGTGTTTTGGTTCTAGGTGAATACAATACAGTTTATGTTTAAGTATTTTGAAACTGATTTAGAAGCCTACTCAAAAAGTGGAGTAAGATCTTAAATGTCCAATGCTCCTTCTGAAAAGTTGGGTTCAAGAGACACTTTTGAGCACAGGATTTTCCTCTGAAGGCTGGAAACTTTCTCCTCTGCCCTAACATGATAATTTCAAGAAAATAGCAGATTGCTAATAATGAGATTTCACTTTCATTTTTGTGAAGAAAATTTCCAGAGCTTTTTTTTTTTTTTTTTTTTTTTTTTTTAAAGTTGAGAAAAGAACTAAGAACTGCAAGAAGCTAAAAAACTGTGCTGGCTTTCCCACCTCAAAACAGAAAGATTATTTATACACATAGTTATTTTTTCAGTATTTACAAAGTGCTCTGTTACTTGAAGATCTGATAAGCAGAAGTAATACTCCTGAACAGCCTGGTCCTTTTCTGTTTTGGTCCAGCTGTCCCTACAGTTTGAGTGGGTGCAGGGATTGGATAAAAATCGGGAATGTTCTTAATTTAATTAACGTATAAAAGCAATAACTAATGCATTTTCCATTATGGTAGCTTCTCCAAGGTCTGCACATGGACCTCAGACCATAACTGAAAAAAGCCCTCTATTTGACTTGTTAAATATGTTTTCATTTTTTCACTTATTTCTCATGCCTATCCACTTACATTTGTTTCTTTGATTAATAATTCTCTTTTTGTACTACGCCTTTTGCCTAAGAGTGTGAAAATATGTAAATATCCCAAGCAAAGACATTCCGTTTCAGGCCAGTAGCTGGGCAGGCCATTATGATTATAATATTTATGAATAAACAGAGGCGTTTACCCAAAATATTCAAAGCTGACTCTGAAAAGCCTCCAAGTAGGGCCTGTGTTCTAATACTTGGGTTTGTAAGTCTCTTAAGCAAGGAGTCAGTAGCAGAGGTGGGGACAGACCAAAAAGCACTGGGCTCTCCTTTTTCTGGTATCCTCAGTGTGCTGGGACAGCTTCTCATTTTGATGATTTTGATTTGGACCAGGGTAAAATCCTTGAATCCATAGAGTGTGTATAGTGTAGCACTTAGAGACTGGCCTTAGGTGTGAGCCCTGGTTATGAGAAGCTTTTGGAGCTTTAGACATCCCCATCCTCCTCTTGTTTAATGCGGACGTGCAGAACTCACAGTCTCAGAGGAAATGCTGTAGGATGGGGACCCAGTGCAACTCGTTTTGAACACAAACATTTTTACCAGCTCTTTGCCACCCACACACAGTGTCCTCCTGTGCTTCTTCACGTTCAGCCCAAGGTCCCTGTGGGACAAAGCTCTGCAGTCCCTGGGACAGCGGGAGAAGCCGCGGCCGGCCCCGCATCCTTTGACATTTCCCAGCGCGCTGGGGTTTCTCACTGTGGCGCTTCGCTGCTGCCTCCAGCACACACCAGCAAAATGTGGGTTAATGGGGCAGGCGTGGCACAGAAAAGAGTCTCTGGTGGAGTCATTAGGGTTTGCTGGCAGGCTGCCAGCTCGCTTGGTGCGATTTTACACTCATTTTTCAGCACAGGCTTAAAGGGGAAACCTCCGTTCGCTTTAAGCCTTTACAGCCAGCCAGAGGCTGCCGGGGCATTCCTGCCCCTGTCCAGACCTCTGATGAACAGCTGGCTGGAAATTCTCATCTAAGCACTTGCACTGATTTGTTGCTGTGATTGTGGCTTTAAAACTGGTAGTCAGGACTATTCGAAATTAATGGATCTGCATGGGGTTGATTGGTGATATTGCTGTTTCCTGTGTTTGGATTTTCCCAGGGTTAAAATGCAGAGTCTGAGTGCATTTTGAGGAGGGGGTTTAAGCGCTGGAAACAAAAAAGAAACCCCAAAACCTCAACCCCTGGGAAGGCAAAGCTGAGCAGGCACAGCTAGACTTCAGTCAGTACCATACACACATACCAAAGATTGTAGGTCTGTCCTGCAACAGGCTTCAGCTGCATGTGAAATGAATAGCAGATGATAGTGCTCAGCTCCTGAAAGGGTTAGGTTTTCTGTAGATTTTAATTTGTTATTTGTGTGAAGAGTTAATCAGAATAAAATCATTAGTTATTGCTGTATAATAAACAGAAATTGATTAAAAAACAAACAAACAAACAAACCTACCTGATACTGTATTTATCTTATTTTCTTGCTTTAAATGGAATCAATAACAAATTTTAGGTCAGTTTTCCTGTGAAACATGCAGCCTGAGTTAATGCCTATTGATCTGGAATTAGAGAGCAAAAGGGTTAAATCTCAATCCCTCTCTGATTTATATTTCCCTCCCCTTCTTCCCAGCTGTGGACATGGATGGAAGATCTGCAGAAGGAGCTCTTAGAGGATGTCTGTGCTGACTCTGTGGATGCAGTTCAGGAGCTCATCAAGCAGTTTCAGCAGCAGCAAACAGCCACCCTGGATGCTACCCTCAATGTTATTAAAGAAGGGGAAGATCTAATCCAGCAGCTCAGGTAAGCATCCACCTGGGGCACAGGTGTTGGGAAATCTGATGCATGCTGTGCTTTAGGGGTGCCTAAATAGGGAACTGCGAGCTAGGATCAATTGGGAGAGTTTGTTAATTCTTTCCTTATTTATAATTCTTCAGATCCTTTGAGTGTTTTGTTGAATTTACAAGGAGTGATTTGTGTGAGCTGATTGGAGTAGTCTGTGGATCAGCATTGGTTTCCTGTTTGACTGAGAGATTATTTATAGGCACTGGGAAGTGAATGGATCCAAATGTGTTTGAAGTGAATATTTTTAGTTGGTATTTATAGAAGATTGTTAAATGGTTATGAACTGAGACCTCGTGATTTATATGGTTATTCCTGATGTAGGGTAAGTGTATTCCTCTTAATAAAATACACACGTGTCTAACAGTCCTCTCTGTTTCATTTTGCATGCAGTACCCTTCTATTTATCTTTGTGTATGTGGGGTTTATTCATAGTGTCAAAGAGGCTCTTTTACTGCTGGTTCTTCTACTAGCACTGTGAATTAGACCAGCTCATTTTTGCCTAATTTAAAATACATGAAGAGACTAGCCCCAAGAATTTGGTGAGGGGGAAGGTTGGGGGTTTTGTTGGGGGTTTGATGTTTTTGTTTCTTTTCTTTTTTAATCTGCAAGTATTGTCAAATGAATATTTGCAGAGTAAGCTTATACCGAATTTGTAATTGTGAAATCTCTCTCATTTGTTGTTACAGTGGTTTTCTGTGCCTGTAGCTTTGTTGACAGCAATGAAGTTTTCCTGCCTTTTATGGCTGTTACTGAGCATTGAACCAAGTCAAATACATCATTTATTATTTAGGTCTTTGTATTTTTACAGGTTGCCTTACCCACATGTACATAGTGTGCGTGTTCTGTATGCATTATAGCATGCAAATA
This sequence comes from Pycnonotus jocosus, assembly GCA_013400435.1. NCBI lineage: Eukaryota > Metazoa > Chordata > Aves > Passeriformes > Pycnonotidae > Pycnonotus > Pycnonotus jocosus. Next base: position 284,325 of record VWYP01023767.1, on the reverse strand, counting down.
GCCAAGGTTTTATGCATTTCACCTGACAGTTCAAGAAAGTGACATCATCCTCCTCACCCTGAGCTTCCCTAATCTGATGCCTTTAATTCCTACCTGAGATGTGCAGGAAGTCTTGAGCCGTGATAGGAACCTGACAGGAAAAGCCCAAGATGCTCTAGAGTAGAATGGGCAATGAGAGCTCTGGTGGAGCTCTGCCCTTAAAAGCCCTCCTGGAGTCCTTAAGTATTTTACTACTGCCATATGCTCAGCTTTCCTCTAAGCTTTTTCCTGTCATCCTGGATGCAGAGTTTTCTCTGCTGGGTCAGAAAAAAAATAGTGAGAGATTTGAAAGGACTGCTCTAAGTTTTGATTGTCATTCAGCAGCCACACCAGAGAGCCCAGGGTGTGTGACTTGCCAGAACCACAGGGGAGGGTGAGGGACTGGAGTTGTGGCATTGCTTGCCAATATTAGAGTTGGAGAGGAAGGATCAGGAGTAGACATTCCACCCTTGTATTCATCTCTGCTGATGAGATCAGTAGGATAAAAACACGTTGAGTTTGCAAAGTGAGCTGCCAGAGGGGAAGGGGTTTTAGCTAAGAACGTGTGCATGGCCGGGTGTAGCAGGTCAGTCAGAGGTCTGCATGGTAACTTACTTTTATGTGAAGAAATTGTTTGCAAAGTTTAGGACATTTCTATGAGATTAAAAAAATGGCAGTGAAATTGTAGGCTAAGTGGGGTTTTTTGTTATTCTTCCCAACTATTGGAATGGCATCACTTCAGTGTGAACACCCATGGAGTAGAGCCTGAAAGGGGCCCTGTACAAGCCCATCAGGTGGAGTGTGGAGTGGTTTATGGGGTTGCAGAAAGTGTCAACATTCAGAGAGTCCTGGTTCTGGTCGGGGGATTGGCCTAAAGGATTTTTGTCTGCACCTGAGTCAGAAGGGAAGTGTGGAGAGTGGCCCGGGTAACACCTGGAGCTGAGAAGTCAGGGGAGCATGGGGAAGAGGTGAACTGCAAGGTGGTGGTTCTTCAGCTTTCTCTTAATGTGAACGTAGTCAATTCTTAGTTTCAGTCTTGGAAAAGTGACAGTGGCCTCAGCTTTGAGACTTTTTAAAATCGTTGTCATGCTCCAATGTTTGCAAAATACCAAGGCAGGTTTTGTGCCAACTGTGTTTAACAAAGAAAAGTCGGGTTTGGGGTCTGGTTTGTACTCTGGGCAGTGAGCAAGGTGGAACAAGGTAAACATATTTGTGCAAAGGAATCCCCTGGTTCTGATGAAGTTAATACCAAACCCAGAGAGAAGAGCTGCCAAAACCAAAAGTTTGCAGTGCTGAACCGTCAAGGGTTGGATTTGAGTGCTCTGACTAACTGCAAACCTTGTAACGTGATCCTGGACTCTTTCAAAGCAGAACAGTGTGGAAAAAAACTCAATGAAGCAGCCTCTGTGTGTGCCCACTCTTCACCTGCTTTCATGGCTGCTGGCAATGGTAAAGAACACACAGATAAAGAAAAAAGGAAAAACTAGAATTGCTGCAGTCTTTCCTTAACACAGGATTACATTTCAGTGTGGATCACCTTGTACCTGCCATGAAGAATAGATGAAGATTGCAAATGCTACAACAATGAAAAGAATGAAATGCACTGCTCTTATCAAGCATGTCATAACACAGGTTAAAAGCAATGAAATTACTGGAGCTTTGGAAAGTTTTATGTTTCTTGTTCTTATCTTTGAGTGAACAGATTTTGGTTTAGAGCAGATCATTTGTGTAATTGCACTCTGTTTCCTTCAGAGAGGCAATGAAAAGCTCAGCTGCCTGAATTAAATACCATACCTGGGACTATATTTCACAAACAGTCTTCAGGGCCTCGGTGACTACATCAGGAGTCCATACCTATCAGGAATTAAGCAGGCCTGCCTAGAAACTCTGTGCATGCCATGGTTCACGTTGGAAACACTTTTCACTCTTTCTTATCAGTGCTTTACTGAGGTGATCATTGTTCTCAGCAGTCAGTGCAAAGCAAACCTTTTGAACTGCAGTTCCAGGAGTGCTGCTGGTGGCAGTATTTTTGGTCATCTGTGAAAGGCAAAACAATGACTTGTTCCAGTGAGATGTGAAAAGCAGGAATGTTCGTGGCTGAAAAAAAAAAAAAGCCAGTGAAGAGTTAATTATCTTGCCTTTTTTACAGTAGTTCTCCATATAAGCTTTAGATAATGGGTATTTCTCGTTGAGCTTTCTCCCAGTGAAAGCACTAAAAGTGGTTTTAGGAGTGTTCATTTTAAACAAAGTCAGCAGCAATGTATTGAGTCCAACTTTATTTTCCTCAAAGTTTATTTTGGGGTTTTTCTTCCAATAATTTCCTTGAATTTTCAAACTCTAATCCATAACCTTTCAAAGATTAGTAAGAGCCTTATATTTATTCTTTCCCAGAGTTTCTTGTCACCAGACAGAACAAGAAACATTGTGGCAGAAGCATGCAATCTCAGAAATGTTTTTTTCTGTGGGCAGATCTTTTTCAAACCAGATTCGCTAGGGATTGTCAATGCTTTATCCAGGGACACTTTAAAAAACCCACCAGATTGCTACTCTTAAACTTTTGTATTGCATCAGTCACTGAAATGCAAGTGTGGCTTGATATGAAGAGTGAAATGTTTAATGAAAAAGAATTTCTGAAACTAAGTGTGTCTCTAGATCCCGTGAGAGATTATTCAACACCAGTCTTGAATAATTCATTGAGTAATTTAGATAATATATGAATAGTAATAATCCTGCATCTCAGTGAAGACTTATTTCATGTCCTTTTATAGAAGACAGGTGCTGACTGAAGGAAACAGAACTTGATTGGATGCAGCCTCAGATTAAGCTGTAGTTTCAAAATCTCAAGTTATTTTCATTCCTCCTTCCTCTGTGCAGCTCTAATGTGGAGGCAGAGACCCTGTGATCAGCAAGAATGTGAAAACAGACAGACAGAGTGGGGCAGAAACCATAACACCTGGAGGGAGAAATATTGGTGTAATATTCCCATATAAGCAAGGGAAATTGGTAGTACTTGCATCTAAATCTTGTTTTAGCTAATGTGCCAAAGCCAAGATTAAATTTTGGCTGCAGAGTTTCCTTTCTGAAAGCTGAGGGACCTTGTGTGGAACATTTGAGGATAAATTTCAATTCTTTACATCTGCAAATGGTATTTATCTATAAAACAATTGCTGAAGACATAGCAGACTAGGTCTGCCTATTGTAGGTGATCCTATTAATATATATGAAAGTACAAATAGAAGAGGAACTGTCAGGACTTTCCTGTGCCCATGCTAAGCTTTCAAGTACAGCAAATTCCCCCTTGGTCCTGGCCCACCAGTTAAAGGGTTTGCTCCCTTCTGCTGCCTGTGAATGGAAAATGTAACTGCAGCAGTATCTGACCTGTCAAAATCACATCTCCTTTCACTTCCCCCAGTGAAAAGACAAGTCAGGATCCCTCTTGAAGTTTTTGAAGGGTGTGTTGGGGTTTTTTTGCACTGTATTCTGTATCCATTGCTGTACTATGTTATCCAGAGGATACCAAGGCATCCCTAGCCATTGGTCTAAAATACTCATAATTCTGATTCAATTAGTCTGTAAGTAATAGAGCAAATGTGGGAAATTAACCTGTAAAGGTCCAGGTGGCTGAATAGGATCTCAGTTTGATGTAACTTATAGGGAGGAGAGGATGACCCTGCAGCATTAAAGGTGATGGCCAGCCAGTCTTAAGAGGGCCACTGAGATTGATGTGCCATCTGCCCCTCCCAAGTGTGTCAGGTCCCTGTGTCACCACTCAAGAAAGGATGATCCCCCTGCTCAAACTTTGTGCCAAGCTCAGGGGCCTCAGGATTTCAGCAATTAGAGGAGATGAGTGTTGCACACACCTCCCCTCAGCCCTCTGTGCTTGGGTTTGCTCTTCAGCAGCACAGAGAATCCCAGATGTGTAGTTCTCGTTCTTTTGGCTGCCTCAAAGCTCAGCCTTAGCCCTGCTCTCTGCCTTGCTACAGGGACTCTGCCGTTTCCAACAACAAGACCCCCCACAACAGCTCCATCAGCCACATCGAATCCGTCCTTCAGCAGCTCGACGAGGCCCAGGTACAGATGGAAGAGCTCTTCCATGAGAGGAAGATCAAGCTAGACATTTTCCTTCAGCTCCGCATTTTTGAGCAGTACACCATCGAGGTAAGAGCTGGCTGTGTGACCTGAGGGTGTGGGGAGCTGTGGGAGAGAGAGGACACGTGAACAGACCCTGTGAGGGTACACCTTGAGCTGTTTGAGTCTGCTCAGCTGTCCAGTGAGGGGCACAGAGAGTTACAATTGAGCTGTAATTCAGACTGTTGGACATAAAGCATGCTTTAGGATAAACTGCCAGAATGCACTGAAATAGGTGTATGGGTGCTCACCTGGCTGCTGGGAATCTGCCTGCTTTGCAGAGAAGCTCTGTGAGATGTCTGTTACAGCTCTCTGTTGACATGAGTCACTCAGGGATTTGAAAATTCTGTGTCACTTGTTAGTGAGATTTGTCTCTTCAGATACAGACAGATACATGCCTGTCTTTAAACCACAGAGTGAAAAAACATGTTATGCATAAAAGGAAAGGATATTTAAAAGGTGAACTTTTTAGACACTGCAATGGGTTTGTTTAAAATGTACAAAAAAAAGTAGAGAGGAAAATTAAAGGGATGTTTTTATGTCCTCGTGCAAAAAAAAGGTCTTTCAGTTCTGTTTTGGAATCAAAAACACTGGATGGAAAATTCATCAAAATATTGATGTATTCTTGGACTGAGAATTTTTGAAGAGATTCCAGCCAATCTCAGTAATTACTTTCTGTAGTTCTGATAGGAGATGAAAAAAAGAGCAAATTGTGTATTAACTTGTACACAAGGTCTCTGAGACTGGTGTCAGTGCTTGTGTCCTTTGTGGGGTGTGTTCCTCCTGCTGTGCTGTTTCCCCTGGTACTGGTTCACTTCAGGGAGCACCTGTAAGTGTTTGAGGATGGTGCATTCCTGAAGTTATCGTTTGTAAATCTGTCAGTGGTCTCAAGGTGGGTGCTGGTAGCTGATGGGAGGTTTAGAATGCTGTGTTACATTTTGTGTTTGAGACGTGGCATGATGAATTATCGTGGAATAAAAGGCAGGAAGCAGGTGTCCAGTTTCCTAGAAGGTGTCCTGTTCTGTAGCTGAATGCCAGACATGGGAATCACTGAGGAGTATCTGAGCTTTTCTGTTGTCACTGCACAGTGAAGTATTTCACTGCAGTCTGTCCTACAGTGCTTGTTAATTATGTAAATCAGAATAGTTTTATTTACTTACCAGTTATGTGCAGCCTCCTTGCTATTGAGAGGCAGCATTCTTTGTATTTGTGTATAAATATAAAAATAGATCTATTTCATGTCAGATACTGCTCTTTCAGCAAAGTATGTTATCTCCTATGTTTAAATAGAAGATACTTTTTATAGTGGCAGATGCTGAATAATTGAGAGTTTTACTCTAAAGATGTAAATGGGTGTGAATGCTGTGCTTGAACATACCTGTAAATGGCACCTGTGTTTTCAAAAATGATTTTTTTTTTTTTTTAAAAAGGCAACCAATATGTGTTTCTGGAACACCCAAATGTGTTTGTAGACAGTGTGTGGTAAACCCGTGTGAGTTATTCATTAAGTTCTCAGCCTGTTGCACTGCAGATTCAAGGTCTGAACCTATAACTGTGCTGATTTAAGGAAAAGTCTTTTTTAAAAATTAAAACAAATCACTGTTCTCAAATTCTTTTTCTCTGAACATAGTCTTTCAATCAAAGAGTGTCACTACCAGGCATTACTTTACTGATGGGGCAACCGAGGCATCAGGAGAGAATGTAACTTACATTATTCCCCTCACATGGGGACACCAATATGGAAATACTTTGTGGATATCTTTGATTTGTTTCTGCATAGATCCTACTTCTGTATATTCACAGAATGGAGTGGCTGTGATACATTAAGATATTTAAAATTGGAAATGTGCTTCAGAGCCTTCTAAAATCAGATTAGCAAGAAAGGGTTTTAAAGAAAATCACCACTTAGTTGTCACTGTAGATTTGCTATATTTTATCATAGGAACATCTGAATTCCCTCTGCAAGATTAATATTACAGGGAAATTTGAGAACATGTTTCATAGAGAGTCTACAGGCAGATGTTTTTATTTAGAAAGCTCCCTCTCTCAGAAAAGTATTTTTTATTTTAGAATATTTATGACAATTTCTACTGAAAACACAGTGAAAAACATATCCAGGTCAGTATCTTAAATTCTGTGAGTACAGTTAGTGCTTAAAGAAGAAAGGCAGTTTGATGGATAATAAAACAAAGGCAGTTTGAAATAAAATGTTAAATAACACATATATGCTATGCATTTCAAACAACAGCTGAATTGGCTCAAATTGACACAGTAATGGTGCTTAGAAAGTAGATTGCAGTCAGTTGCCTCAGCTGTATAATGAAGATTCCAAGTCAGTAGGAAACTGTTACAAGAATTAACAAAATTATCTCATGCCATTGTTGAGAAACAAAAAGATTTTTTCATCACCATAATTTAAAAGCATGTAGTATTTCTGATGGTTGACTATTCCAAGCTATTGACATTTAAAACAGGAAATTAAGTATTTCTTTCTACTAAAGACAAGTAGCTTGAGCTATGACTGGAAACGTATTTAGGTTTTAATTTTCCATAATAGCCTAGATCCCGCATAGATTAAGAATTGTGAAATGATGTGTACCAGTATGATTGATTGTCAAATGAATTTCTCCATTTCTAGTCTAGATAAGCCCCCTTCCATCTGTCCAAAGAGCAGTGCCATATTGAACACATCCTTAGTGAAAGACCTTTACCTGCTGCAGCTGTGTTAATCCTTCCTGCACTCACACAAACTGCCTGCAAAACCTGGGTGCTCCTCCTCCCACTCTTGAACATCTTTCTCCTCATTGCTGCTTCTGCCTTGTCAAGCACTGAGTTACCCATTTTCCCCCCTCAGGTGTGTGTTCTTGGGTCTGTGGGTTCTTGTGCTCCAGGGAATCCCTTGACAGGAGGACCCTTCCCTGGCAGCTCTGATGAGATGAAGATTTGCATCTCTCTGGTGGAAGCTGGAGGGATGCAGCTGTGGGAGCCCATCTGCTTCCAACAGCTTTAGAAAAGGCTGCACGTTAGAGCTCAGCCTCAGAAAAGTGTTACATCTCTTGTTGTATCTTTCCTTCCAGTTTTGGTACTGAGCAATTTCAATTCTGTTAATTTTCCCTGTTGCTCTCTCTCTCTCTCTCCCCTTTCTAATTAATAATGCAAATAAAGTATTAGGATTTTTAAAAATTCACAAATGGCAAATGAGTGATTTGCCTTTTTGTTTTGTTTGCTCTTTGGAACCTACTCTGTTTTTACTGTTCTCCCCAAATATTGAAATACGTGCCATTGATCACATAGCCCATTCCTCTGGCACTCCTTCCTAAAGTGCTTCTGTAACCCTTCTGGTTTTTGAGCTTTTCTATAACCTTTGCGTGCTAACAGAGGTTTGGAGTCTGGACAAACTTTAGGATTAATGACTGCTGCATAATCAACACTTATTTCCATCTATTTAGGCATTATTGATCTTGTACTTGAGTAAAATCTGTCAACTATTGTTGCATTTTGTCTTCAGGAAAAATACTTTCCTTGAAGAGAAGCCACCTGCCTATTTCTTTGGCAGGGCAGACCAGCTGTGTTCATTTAGGACTTTTAAGCCTCACAGGCAGCTTTTGTGTTGTACTGGAGTCATGGCAGGTTTGGCAGATACGAATTTGGGTTACAAATGCACAGGCTCATAGCATGGGCTGCCTGTTCTTTCTTGCCTTAATCTCATTATATTGACTGATATTTACACTCTGAGTTCTTGGGGTAAGTTATGAAACCCAAACTATGGCAACACCTGAAAGGAGACATAACAGAAACATGAGAGATCCTGGCTGTCCCTATGGGAGCCTGTTCTGCCCTAATTTTAACACCACAAAATGACAGCCCATCCTTTATTCAGGAAGCATGTCTAACCCTGATGCCTGATAGGTTTTATTCCTTTACCAGGCCACTGCACGTTTCAAAAAGAGATGGGATCATTGGGTTATGTGTTTGGTCTTTCTATATGATACAGACTTCAACTGAGTTTGTGCAGCCAGACAGGTAATGTGGGAGATTTCCTGGAATGAGGATGTGGGAGCTGATCCACTGCAAGGGAATTGGGAGCGAGGCTGGAGGGGTGAGGGCTGGCAGACATCAGCTGCAGGGCTGGCACCATGCTGAGTGCACAAAGCACAGTCTTGCTCCAGAGTTATATCCTCTGGAAGATCTGTCAGGTATACTTTGTCCCTTGCTTCAGAAATAGTAGTTTAAAGGCTTACTAACCATTATTTGAGTGAATGCGAATGTACAGCACAATGCTGAGTAAATGTATAAGAACCAAATGGTAAAATGCACTGAGTTGCAATCCCTAAAAAATTATTGCCATGCAGAGTCTTTATACATATTTTTCCCTTCAAGCTTTTGTAGAGAGATTATCAAATTCACCTGTAGGTCTCTATAGAATGCTATGACTTAGAACAGGAATTATCTCAGCCAATGCATGTCCAGCAACATTTGTTGGTTACCTCAAAAAAACTCCCTTCTCCCTTTCCCAGAAGTGTCCAGCTCCTTCCCTTCCATGTATTGTTTCTTTTCCTACCATGTGAAATGCTAGACAGAACCTGTGTTCTATAGTCTTAGAGTGATGTGATTCCTACACCAAGACAATCCTGGGAGGGATTAAGGGGGTTCCCACTGCACAGTATAAATTGGATCTTTAAGCTGTTTATTATATTTCAAAGAACTCCATGATCACTAAAATCTTCACCTGCTGGATATCTAATTTTCCCCCATTCAATTTCTTTGGCTTCATTTCACCTGCTAATTAAAATTTTCAGCCTTGATTTCTCTTGCTGCTTCTTCTGGCTGTTCACAACAATCCCTGAGCATGAGTTTAAGAGGAAACAGGAGCCAGCTTTCAGAGCAGCTCATTTCACTGTTATTTACAACTCATTTGAGCATCCCATTCCAGGTTTATAACACTAGCAGAACTTTTCAAGAGCGTTAGTTACCTGCATGAAGGTGTAAGATGTTTTGTAGCCCCCTCACTGACTAAGACCTGACATTCAGCTGTGAACTTCTTTATTAGAAATAAGTCTTAGAGATTTTGAGATAGATTTGAAAGAAATTTCAACCTTTTCTGTTCCTAAGCTGGGATCCTATAATGTTTCATGCTTAGTGAGCTTTTGTTTCTCTTTTCCATCTATACTGAGTTTTCCAACTGCATGTCACTTCATTTTAGGGGAAGGAAAGCTCTAAGCATCTATTGCCCTTGTTCTGGGCACTCTGTGTTTTGGAGCTGAATTCCATTGTTGCTCCAGATATTTTTGGGATTCAAAGGAGTCAAAAGCACCAGAGCAGAATCATCACTGTGACAGTCCTTTCACACTTCAGTGGCTCAGGTCCCCACTAAGCCACCACGGCATCTCTGTCTGTTGTCAAAGAAATGGGGTGACAGTGTTGTCATTCTGCAGAGCATCAGCCAAAACCAAGGCCTGAGAAAGAGGAACAGCAAACTTTCTGCTTACGTGATCTGTAGAAGTGACAGTTCCATTTACCCTTTCCTATCTTAGTCTGTTCTTAGACCCACTTAGACTGTTGCATCCAGTCCTCCTCCAGTGCTCCTTCAGCCTGCTCTGAATGCTGTTACCCTCAGCATTCCTGGTCCCCATTCTCTGGTGACTGCCTTAAGAGATCTGGTCTCACCAACTCTATTCTAATTTCTCCCTTTCTGCACTCATAGACATTCCTTCTACATCCAGGAGTTGGAATATTTTTTTATTCCTTTCTGGATCAAATCTTACCACTCATCTCATCCATCCTCGCTGTTAATCCCAGCTGCATGGCACTGGCAGTGTGTATATGTCACTTTTTTTCCTCTTGAAATGAGGTAGATCTTGTCTTTTCAGTACAGATCTGCTCTGTGACTGTGACTGTTCTTCCTCTCCTGGCTCACCCCCGTGCTCTACCCACTCTTCTCACCTTTGCTTCTCTTCCTACTTGCACCATCATTTTTGTTCCAACCTGCCTCCTACATTTGCTTATTCTTCCCAGGCATCTTTACTCCTTTTCAGATCCCTCTCAAACCCACTCTCTTTGTGTTGATAACTTGTGCTCCCAGGATAGCACTTTCTTCCCTCCTCCTCATATGCCCTTCCTCAGCCCATACTTCAGAATATCAGCTCCTATGTGATTCATTCTCCATATAGCATTTATCTTCTTTCACTTGATTCCTCACTTCCCTCTCCACCTCCTTCAACTGGCAAACAAAATTTTCTGGTTGTCATTAAACAACATGAAACAACTTTAGATGTTGAACACTGATTTAAGGCCAAACAAGCAGCATTCAAGGCTCAGAAGCACCATTTTGTAGAAAATCTGATCACCAGCAGCATAAAAATACATACTTAAGGATTTAGATAAGAAATTATTGGAGATGTACAATTGTCTGCAGAGCAGCTGCTGCAGCTCTGGCAGGCTCTATGGCCTAATTCACAAGCAAGCTTCAATGTAGGCATGTGAGATGCCTGGGCTGCTCCTGTTTCATTATTACTGCTGCTGGTTTTCACCTGTGTACTTCTCTACAGCTCTCATTATTCTCCAGGTCTGAAGAACATGTCCCTCTCCAGTTGGTCATGTTTCTTGCTGATGTTGCAACATGACAAATCCAGGAGGCAGCAACTGCAGCAGTATTGCAGCAGTGGGAATTTGGATATATTAAGTTGCTGCTTTAGGAGTATTCCTGCCTAAAGACAATGTGGTCTAGACTGTGGTCACTGTGTCTGCACAGAAAACAGACCTGGCTGCCTTAGTCTGTATATCCATAATTGCTCTGTGATGTTCTCATGGAGCTCACCCAAACCCAGCATTTACTCACGTGCTCCCTCCATTTCTCTGATAAGGATATCTCATACGTCACTTCATAGTAGAGTGGGCTCACTGCCAGCATTGCTTCTCCTCCTGTTATCATGGCAGCAGGACCATCTGTTTCAGGTGAAGAATGACAAACTGTGCTGTCTAGGCTCATGGGAACCAACGGCTTTGTCATGGCTTTCTCTTGTCAGTACTCCTGGATCATTTGACCTTCCTTTAGTAATAGGGAGCTGTTTCTTGGCCACTGACCTTGTACAACCCACAAAAAAGGAGGGTGGCTCCTTCCAAGGAGTTGGCTGAAGTGTGGCTGACAATGAATCATGTGCAGCTTCCCTTGGAGCAGTGTGGGAAGCAGGGGATAACACTGCTGCTTGTGCCCATGTAGACCTTGCACTGCTGCTCTTGCTGCTCTCACAACCCTTCTGCTTTAGTACAATTGCTTTCTCAAGCCACAGCAGACAGAGCAGAGCTCAGGTCTTCTATTACAGCAGGGCTTCCCTTCTCTCACTGCATGTGAGGCTTGCTGAGGTCTATTTAGAATCACTAACACTAGTAAGTAAAGTGAATAAAATACTTCCCACCAGTACTTCCCACCAAAAAAACTAGCACATGAAGAGGGTAAACTAATCAGCCATTCTTCTCTGTCGAAAGGAAATAAAATAAGTTCATGGCCAAGTGACCCTCATTTATGAGAGAATTCCTGGCAGAGGCCCAGTGCAATTGGGTCTTGCCACAGCTTAGGGGACAGGACACTTCTGTTTGGTGCAGTCCAAGTTTTATCAGAGATATCAAGGACTGACTAATCTGTGAAAGCATCCATTTTTTAGACTTGCAAATATATGGTTGTTAACAGTGCTCCCTAATTACTTCTTCCTCAAGAAAAAGAAATCATTTTCCCTATACCCAAATCAAACCAGCAAATTCAGACTCTGGCACCATTTCTAAATGGTCGTGTTTGAAGCACAGAAAATGCTGGGAATTTGAGGCATTGTCTGTACAGACAGAAAAGGAAATGTCTTAATGAGATATGCAAAGCAGCATGGTCTCTGGAATAGGGCACCAGATTGGGATTCAGGAAACCTGGGTTGTTATCACAGCCCTGCTATTGCTTCTTGCCTCAATGTGCTTTAGATTCTCTGCTAGCCATCTGTTTGTTACTCAGAGCAGTGTACCCAGGCTCCCTGTACCTGATAAATTTGGTGTTGTTCCACCTCTTGCTGTGCCTGATTCCTTCCTCTCTTCTCCTGACCCAGCACATGGGATGACTGTCACTCCTTCATCACCTCTCCCTCAAAGGCTGCTTCCCTCCTTCCTTTTTCTCTCCACTGGTGGCTCTTGGCCTGGCAGAGCTGGCACTCACTCTGGCAGCTTTGTTGCTGCTGGACATGCCTGATTGTCCAGAGCTGTTCAGGTGCAGGCTCAGCCTCTGCTCCTGGCCCTGACAATGTGACATGGAGCACCATGGGCTGGCCTTGCATCCTGCATTGTTTATCAGCTTGTGTCTTCACTGCCTTCCTTTCCTCCTTAGCTGGAACACTGATTGGATCTGGGCAGTGTGGATAATGGAGCAAAACCCTTTTTAGCTCCATTGTCCCCGAGGGCCAGGTCAATGTTGGGGTGCAGCTCCTTCTGTGTGTGGAGCCTGGTGGAAGCTGGTTGCAGACACAAGCTCGAGCTGCACTGGTTTCCTGGGAGCCATCCTCCTCCTGAGTGTTTGCAGATGCCTCTCTGCTGCAGACCTGTTTTGGACACTCACACCTGAGGGGCAAAAACCAATACAGTCAGGAAGAACCATTTCCCAGTGCTGGAGTGGAAATTATTGTAGATTTAACAATAAAAGCAATAGTGGTCAGTGTCCCTTCTGCAGCCAAGTGGAGAAGTTACCAAGAGAAAGTTCTTCTGATTCACTTATGTCAGGTGCTCTTCCATTAGAAAGAGCAGAAAGGACTTTACATTGAAGTTTGTGTCACTGTCATGGCTGTAGGAACCATGACCTGGAAATGAGGTCAAAGTCACCTCGGTTCTGATTACTGTTAGCTGAGCATCTATTCCTAAATGGAAATGGATCTAGTAAAACTTCTCCACCATCAACTTTGGAGATTTTTCCATAACTGTTAAATCTGCCAATAAATCTCCACAGTCCAGGGACTCCTGCTGTGATGTGTGAATGAATCAGAGGCTGCTGGAATCAGGAATGGGGGCAAAGACAATGTAGAGATAGCTATTATTTAAAGGTAATTGAGTGGAATGGGCAAAGGAACAAGCTGAAGAAAAATAGAAACCCCTCAGGATAGCCACACTCTGCCTTCTACTCTGCAGCTGAGTCCCAGATTCTTCATTGAGTAAGTTTGCTTTTCTCCTTCTCTCAAAAAAGAGCCTAAACCATGCACTGTTCCCTTCTGGTGGAAAACTGTGTCCTCCTGTCTATTCAATGTGGGGAAGGCTGAGAACTGGTCCATTTGTGTCCTTTTCCTAAGCCTGTGTTGTATATAGTGTGTGTTTTCTGGATAGGAGAGCTGAATGGAAAATTTTGAGTCTTGGTTCTTTAGAAAGTTCGACATCTCACTGCACACATGCCCAGAAGAGCACTTTACTTTTAGTGTAAAGCAGAGAACTTTTCACAGCATCATAATGTGCACAAGTGGGAATGTAGATACCTACTTTTAGCTCTCCTGAATCTAGCTATGAGGAATTGACCTATTAATCAGAATTAAGGCATTTATTTAATGATTTTCAATCCTTCTAAGACTTGTATTCTGCCCTGTATGACTTAATTCCTATTTCCTTTGTCCCCCCACCCTTATTCATTGTCAGTAGCACAGTCCCTCTTTTTGCCTGCAGCAGCAGAACCTAGGTTGAGGTGAGACTGGGCTGCTTAGGTAGAGCCCAGATCTTGCTATAATTGCACAGGCAAAACTGGAATACTTTGATAACAGCTGGCTACTGTGGAGAAAGATGTAAAATGCAGAAGATAAAGAAATGGACTGCTAAAATTATCAGCCGGTGTGCCACAATTAGGAAGCAGAGAAAGCAAATATTTTGCATGTTCCCAGGCGTTATTGGCAGGTCTTTGGGTGCAGCCAGGTACCATTTGTGAATCTGTAGATGATTCACCTAAACCTTGAGTGTGATGTTTCTGTGTTGTGCCTTTCATCTGTGTTATGTAGCATATAACGTGTTGCAAAATGGTTTTAGAAACTTTCAGGCCATTTGGGGATTGTGTGGTTGCAGGGTGTTTTGTACTTGTGGAAGCATTATTTTTTCATTTAATTTGAATATATTCAGAAACACTTGTTCTACCATCAGTGAGAATATAGCGGGTATTCTCTTCCAGTGGGATATGTAAGGAAAAAGGAAGGTGACAGTTTTTGTTGGACTGATAATCTTTTCATGGATCCTTACCTAAGAAAAACATGAAGTGTCACCATTAAGTAGGTGAATCTGGAGTTTGAAGGTTTCTGGATCAGAGCCAGAAGTATTTTCTGATCCAAACATTGTTTGAGAGTAAGATATTTCATTGATCCTGAGTGTGTATCTTCTGCCCATGAAGGTTACAGCAGAGTTGGATGCTTGGAATGAAGATCTGCTGAGGCAAATGAATGATTTCAACACTGAGGATCTCACTCTGGCTGAGCAGCGATTGCAGCGTCACACCGAGCGGAAACTGGCCATGAACAACATGACCTTTGAAGTCATCCAGCAAGGGCAAGACTTGCACCAATACATCATGGAGGTCCAGGCTTCAGGTGAGAAGAACAATTTGATCTCTATTTTACATGGCAAAAGAACGCCGAAACAGAAACAAAACAAGAAAAAGCCCAAACCCCCAAAATGTATAGCAAGCAGAAATAAGAAATACCGCAGTACGTATCAAATAAGTTTTTAACATAATTATAGGCAATACTTGTCTCTCCACTCCCAGAACTGTTCCACAAGTTTTGAGAATTTTGATTCAGGATTTTATGTAAAAATGTGCTGTTTCTTTGAGATTGAAACTCATTGAGGAAAGGAATCTTTCAAGTTTCATTCAGAAAGTTCACAGCTGCGGGATGGAGTGTGTGATTGACTCCAAACTGGATGGAAAGGGGAGGGCAAGACAAGCTCCTTGTCTTTGCTCCAGCTCAGAAACAAGCACTGCACAGTCATGAGCTACAGATCCTTGAGCTGGGCAGTCAGACCTCAGGTCTGGATGAAGTCTAGTCATTCTAGACTCCTGAGCTTCTTAATTTTACTGCAAATAAATGAGAATCAAACTGACCAGATGGGCTGGCTCCATTCTGTGCAGACTCGAATACCGTTTCCCTGTTCCTCATTTCAGGGTGCAGACATGCCCAAGGGAAAGAGAGAGAAAGGGGAGAAAGAATCTAGTTAACCAAGAGTCCTCTGGGAAAGAATCCAAAAATGAGAGCCTTGAAACCAGTCATGAAATGGAACTCTTGTTTCCAGCCAGTTCTGCTTGGAATTGTTTTGTGTACAAAGGAAATATAATAAACCTTCCTGGAATTCTCCTTTTCAGAGTGCACTTAAAGGTAGCAACTTGGGTGTAAAAAAGCCCTTTGAGATGTGCTCTTAAATTAAAGTCTTGATTCATTTTGATAGGGAGTCTGTCTGATTTTACTGTTTCTCAGCATAAGAGAATTTCTAACACATCCTAAGAGTCAAAGTCTTTGTATCCTTGGATTTTGCATCTGGAAAAGGAATATTATAATTCAGATTAATCACTACATATAGCCCAGAAGTGAATGTTACTTGTGTAGTGCTTTAACCTTCTAAAATCTTTGGAAAGAGTGCAAAGCAAGAGCAGTTCCTGTTCTTTCCCTCGTTTGAAATAAAAAGGATTTTATGGTATTATTCTTTGGCAAACATTTTACCTCTAGGCACCTACCTTCAAAACAATCTGGCAGTATCCAGGCTGATTTGGCAGGCTGCACTCGACAGAGGCTTGAGGACTGCTTCAGGAGGATGTTGTGAACTAGATAATTTGGTGCATTCTGTGAGCCATGTGTGTGAGCCTCTCTGAGATCTGCCCACACAATGCCTGGCCCTGTGCTTCAGCCTCTCTGTTTTCTGAGTTAGAAATCTCATCCTAAGACCCTGGTTAAGATGTTTGTGCTCTTTTGTCAGGTTTTTTTTCAACCTGAAGGAATCCATGGGAGGTAAAGAATATGATCCAGAACAGAACACAGTCAGGAGCCTCACTGACTGATTTTTAGAAAATAAAAAAGGAAAAAAAATCTGTGTTTGTCAAGAAGTTAGAAACAGCTTCTTTTGGATTGCTGACAAAAGGTTAGCAACTCAATGAATTGTAAAATGTTTTTGTAAGATTCTCTAAGATCACTTTCTATGAAGCCTACCCAATAAAAATCCACTGCTCTCAAAAGCAGGGAAGCAGAAATCCCATGGGGGTGTAGAGTAACTGTAGTTAATCAAAGGTAATGGCCATGTCTGCTATGCATGGAATGCTAAATGCTGGGAGAATGGAAAAAGAAGGGAGAAGGATAGTATGTGGGAGCCTATTGCTTCTTACTTCAATAAAGAGCAGTTATACTTCATAAAAAAGTGATTTAATTTTACTCCCTCTTCCTGAATCCTTTATCATAGCCATTCAGTGCATAGGGTGGGGATGATTGTTCTTAACTGCCAGAGCTGAAAACTTGCAGGGGTTCTGGGAAATCAGCTGCTATTGCTGCTTCCTATTGAACATTGCCACCACTGCTACAATCAAAACTCAGCTGTAGCCACAGAAGATAAAGCCAGAAAAAATGTGATTTTCCAGAGCCATTCTACCTAACCAGCCACCCTTAATTAACCAAGTTTCTTCCCTTGCCTATAACTCTCTTTGAGCTTTATTCTTTTCAACATGCCACACAGGAAGCTGACTGGATTTTGATCACTCTGTCTTTTGTCTTGGAGGTCTTTAAGCCAGCCAGTCTGTCAGATAAAATTACATCCAGGTGCTGCCATTTATGATGTCTTTTTCATTTGGAAGTCTTGAGGAGGTAGAAAAATAAGATTTTAGACATTCAGCCATGATTTTTGCACATCTGATGCAGACTTGAAGCACTGACCCTTACTAGGCTGTGGAGTGTGTGGAAATCCCTGTGAACACTCTAATAGCTGGTTAATTGATTGTGCAAATTTATTTGATTAATAAAGTCCATTTGCATTGTCAATATCATTGTCATAATGAGCCCCCAGTTGGGGGAGTCCTATGGTTTACAGAGATCCTTAGAGATCCTTTTTATTTCTTAGGCAAACTGCTTCTAAGTCAGACCTGAAATACACTGTAGAGCTCAAGATGGGAACATTTACTCAGTCCCTGCCTGATATGTGTAAAATTCAAAGTCTTTTTACTTCCTGGTCATCAATCTAGCATTGTTCACGTCTTTTCCAAGTGTTGCATTGCTTAAAAGAGAAGCGCAGATCTATTTAATTTGCTTTGTGATATCCTTTATAGTTAATTATAACTGTAGGTTATATTGCAGAGAAGAGAATATAAATTCTGCTATCACAGGCTCTTAATATTTCAGCATAAAGCAGGTTTAAAGCAGTTTCAGAACAGTTTTTTACAGACTGAATTGTATCTCACATTGCAAGCAGTTCAGGTGTCACTACTGTGTGTTTTGTAGGATGCCAGTTAGTGTGGCTCAGTACTCTTTCCTGTAGGACTTTTAAAAAACATTTTCAGTTCAGTATCATTCACTTGACATCTGCTGCACTGTTTGAGGCAGTAGAGGAAAATGGCAACCAAGTTCATTTTATCAGAAAGTCAGCTGTGCTTTTCTAGCTGTCAAAACACAATGTAAAAGTAATATGTATGAAATTATCCGGGAAACAAGGCTTTCTGTTTTGCCAACCAACACTTGAGAAGAAAAAGCGCTCTCACCGTGTGTGCTGGCACCACAGAATAAATCTGTGTGACATATGACAAGCAGGAAAGGGCAGATCATTCATCATGGGGAGCACACACTGCCCTTGGAAAGCATCCCAGGCAGTTCCCTGGTTGCTGCTGATGAGTTAGCACGATCAGAGCTGCACCAGCTGAGTGTGCGGGAGGGAAAGCTGTGCCTTTAATATCCAAGAGGTGTGGTGAAGTCAAGCATACAAAAAGCCATCATGTCCTCAGGATACAGAACCATATGCAGGCTAATTGCAGCAACAATGCCTGGTGTCTGGCAATTGAAAAGAACTTCACTCCCAAGAATAGAAACATATATTAAATTTCCAGTTTTAAATGGGAAGCCAGGGGCCATTCCACTTTATTTGGTAATGAAGGAACTGTTTTGTTTTGACTGGGAAAGGAAATAAGCCAATCATTTGCATTCCCATGTGCTTTTTTCTGATAAAACCAGAATCCAGGGAAAAGGGATAGGGTTAGTAATAAGGTCATATTTATTTTGTGTGCTGTCTTGTGTAGATACCGCTGAATGAAAGTCATGAGCCTCTGAGGAGGATAAAGAGGGAGGTAAAGACGACTTTCTAAATGATTTTCAGATACAGTGTCCAAGACTTTTTTTCGGCAGCTTCTAATTAACACATTTCTTTTTTAATGCTGTATTATTCCATGAAATCAAATGGCTTTGGAGGAAAGTGCAGTGTTTCCTCAGCATTACTGCAAACCACATTATTTTTATGTTAGGTTCTTTATCCTTCCTGCTTTGAGGCCAACAGCAAAATTCCAGTAGGCCTTAGTAAGGGAAGAGTTGGATCTTTATTAGTTTGCAGTCCCAGGGATTGCAGTAACATGGGGTGACATCAGATTTCCTCCAGGCCAGACCTTCCAGTTGCACTGGTGGCAAACCCAGCAGTGCAATCACATCAGTGTCACCCAGAGGGAAGGTGTGAAGCTCTGCACTGTATTTCATGTAAGCACTACACACAAGGCTCACAGTGTCAGAAAAACATTCCGGAGGTAGGAAGCGCCTCAGGAATTCTCTATTTCAATCTCATGATCAAGCCAGGGCCATGAAATCAGACCAGGCCTTTTGAGGGTTTATCAAGTTCATGTAGGATGCCAGGGAGGGGGATGTGGTACTTAGACACCTTTTCTGTCTGCTGTGTGAGGATTGGACAAAAGTCAGTCTGTGCAATAGTTCTGAATGAACTAAAGTCTGACTTAAACTAATTCATTGTTAATGATCCTCTACAAGCATCTAGGTGGAAATAGTTTTCTCTATGGAGTTCTCTGCACTTGTAGCACTACTGTAGATCTGATGCCTAGAGTTTACTTCCTGTATTTCACTTTTCTATTTGCTTCCTTATCTCTTTTCTCTTCTAGGCTTTTTTTTCAACATGCATTTCTAAAGTATAAGTTTATGAATTATCCTAAAAAAGGGAGCATTTTTCTGTCTTTTTAAACTTGATGTTCATGCAAGTTTTTGAGCAAGACTATGCTTAAGTCAGTCCAACTGGCCAGATGCTGATGAGTCAGATGAGCAATGACCACCAGAGAAACACCATTTTGTAGAAAAATATCGTGATGAAGATTAGGGAGCTGAGAAAGCCAAATATTACATGTGAGAAAGTTAAGTGAGAAAGAATTACTCAGACAGTTGCAAATCAATGTGTTAAGTGGCAAAAAATTTTGAAGTTTACAGTTATGCAAAACTGAAATTTCAAGTAAGTGCAATGATGTCTCTCTCTCTGCATGTTACAGGCATTGAGCTGATCTGTGAAAAAGACATTGATCTCGCAACACAGGTTCAAGAACTGCTGGAATTCCTTCATGAGAAACAGCACGAGCTGGAGCTTAATGCTGACCAAACTCACAAGAGGTTAGAGCAGTGCCTACAGCTCCGGCACCTCCAGGCTGAGGTCAAGCAGGTGAGAGTTTTTAACCACACATGAGGGAGTTTTCAGCCATTACATTCACACTGCTAAGCCAGTGTCTGCCAAGGGACAAACCTTTAGGTGGGCAGCCTAAATCCCCCTTTCCTTAACAGTTCTTGATTTGCTGACAGGTTACAGAATGGCCCTTTGCAAAGAAGAAGGGGCTCTGCTCTCTCAAGTGTGCATGTTTTTCATGAGTAGTTATGGGAATTCTGTGCAGAACTGACCACGTAGCTTCCCAACTGGAGAAACGGCCTCAAACTCCAAGTGTTCTGGGAATAGAATTATTTGATTTGTGACCCAGACTTAAGCTGAGGTGGAGAACAGGCCCCAAGCAAAGCACACTGAGCTGTGAGGTATTATGTATGACAATATGGTAGTTTCACCTTTTCATTTATTTATTATTTTAATTTATTTATATTTTAATTTATTTCATTATTTATAATGAATAATTATTTATTATTCATTATTATATTTTAATTTATTGCTGTACATCTGTTGTCTTGCAGGAGTCTTTAACATCTTCTGGTGATTTAAAAAATTCCATCAGTGGTCTCTAGATCCCAGGACTTGTTTAGACATCTTAGTATTATTACATTGCCTTTCTTTCAGATTTCATCCCAGCATAGGCAGTCATGTTCTGCCTCCCTTGGTTTTCCCTAATATTTCATTTGGATGCCTCATGTTTCTTTGTTTTCCTTTGCTGCACAGGATAACATTACACTTCCTGCTTCCTAGCCCATGGGTGGCTTCACACTGTGGTGTATGTCTGTCTTTTAATGGAATGGTCTTGATTTCATCAGGAAAACCAAGAATGTTTTTCCAGACACCTGAAATAGTCAGTTTTCCATTCTACCTATACAAATAGTACAAATATGGGGGTTGAGGGGTGGTGCTGGGAGGAGTGTGCAATTACTACAAGGTGTTCATGAAAGATATCTGCTCATTTGTTTACTTACACGTGTACACACACTCTCTGAATGCTCAGTACATATGATCATAAACACTCACTTTTGAAGACAGAATACCTGAGTGATGGTTTGTCTGAATTGCTTTATCATTGCTGGCAAAAAAAAAATCCTTTACACTCAGAATACTGGCAGCACTAGCAGCAGTGCATACATTTTCTTTCAAAGTCTGCTTTAATGTGAATATTTTGCAACTCTACCAAAAAGTACCATAGAACTCTCCCAATTTTTATTTTTAAAATATGGTCATTTTGCATTTGTCATTATCGAAGGTCAGCTCCTCACAAAGTT
The DNA here is from genome assembly GCA_013400435.1 of Pycnonotus jocosus. Lineage (NCBI taxonomy): Eukaryota > Metazoa > Chordata > Aves > Passeriformes > Pycnonotidae > Pycnonotus > Pycnonotus jocosus. The sequence continues at coordinate 263,257 of VWYP01023767.1, read as the reverse complement.
CAGGAGCTCTGCAGGCTGCTTGGCTTTCTGTGGAAAAAAAACCCAAAACCAAAACAACAAAACCAAGCAAAACCCAGAAACACTTTGTGATATTTATAATCACCATCTAACATTATTATGAATCATATACTTTTTTTCCTACAGATTCGTGAAGTTTCTTATACACAGCTTAGCTAAGCTTAGAGGTGTATGTGATAGATTCATGATGAAGCAGAGCCATTTTAACTTATGACAGAAAGCAGAGAGGAGTTACATGTGTAGCACAAAGGTTAAAGATACAGGTTGCCCACTTGCCTGGGATGAAGTGCAGTCAGCCCTGTGGCTGCTCCTGCAGCCATTCAGTGGCAGTGCAGCACTTTCTGCAGGTACTTGATGTTATTTGCCTTATTATCAAATATCTGCTGGTTCTTAACTATTTTACAACTGAAATATACCCAAAGGAAGTGGTTATAGGACTGAGCTAATACTTACTGTAACAGCTGCCTTGAATTAGTATTCTTTAACAGAGCTTGGGACCATCAGAGCCTTTGTTATTATGTGACCTCTCAGCAAACCAGTAGTGAAAAAACATTTTATTTGTTCAGCTGAATACGGAGCACCTCTTTGCTTGTTAACCTATAAATTACCACAGCTACAGTGTCCCTTAGAAAGAGGCAAGTTAAAATATTTCTGTGTCCTATCTATTTAGTTTCCTGTAGATGAGTCATAGTCCCAACCATTTAGTGAAATTGGGAAATGTATTGATTTTGGCTTGTAGTTCATCTCCAGTCTGGTCCAGGTTTCCTTCACATTCAGTTTAGTGCATCTGAGATGATGGATGATCTCATTACCAAATTGCTCTTTCTCTTGTGAGTGAGTTGAGATGTGGTTGTTGCAAGACACCTCCTGTAGCTGTGTTAAGTTCTGCTGACAGAGTAAAATTGGTCAAAGCTGCTACATGTACATGTGTTTGCATTTTGATATAATGGCTCATGGAAATAAAAAGTCTTTTAACTGTCTCTATCTATTTAAGTTTCATTTACCAGAGATTTCTGCTTTATATCACATGCTCCAAGGGTTTGAATGCCAAGACAATGAATTGAAGTTTGGGGCCATTAAAGTGGAACAATTCCAAATGAGATGTTCTGTGCATTGCTTTAGAGCGGAAATAGTAAAGATCAGTAATTCACAGGGTCTTTGTTATTTAGAAAAATTCTGCCCAAGCCTGATTTTCCCTCATTTGGATCCTACTCATTTCTGACACAAACTATAGAGCTTGGACTGGTTGCATAAAAGTAATAGCAGAATAGATTTGTGGAGAACAGTTTAAAAAAACAAACTCTAATGCTGTGCCTGCAGCTGTTTGGCTTCCCTATCCCCTTAATTTATCTTCCTATGATTTGGGCTTTTTTTCCTATAAGTGTTGAACTTGACCTAATTTGCTCCAAGATATCCTCAAGGTATCCCACTATACTTGCTTTCCAGGTTGTTTTGAAGTATTTTTAATCCTTTTGATGTGCTTGTTATCCATCTATTTTTGCTGTTTGGCATTAGATTTGCTTCAAAATATATATGCCCAAGGGATGATGGGAAGTAGTCATTTGAGAGATACTGAATGTATTTGTTTTTTCCTAATCTAATGTCAAATAGCTCCTGGAAAATTGATGCAGTTTTAAATATGGTTAAAATTACCAGAAGCTGTCCTTGATGGTTGTGTCTGTGTTAGTAAAAGCTTCTGAAGAAAACTGCAAAGGATCTGGAGGTGTAAAAGATTCACTTAGATTGTTTTGTCTTCTAAACTTAAAAATCTTTTCTTATCTGACTGGACAGGTGTCCATAGCAAGCCCTTAAGTATTTTTTAGAAACACAAAGGAAAGCATTCTGACTAAACTGAGCAGTAGACAAAAGCACTGTGTGGTACAGAGCTCTCATTTCTGAAGGGTGGCTGTGCAAGGAGTGCCTCAATCTTTCTTTTTCCTGTAGAGTCTGACTCTGTGCCCAGTGAGGATGGCAGAGTTCCAGGGAAGAAATTAGGAGTTTTAGAAGAACTTGGTACTATTATTTAATTACAGAGAATCCCTATACAGGAGTGTAGCCTCTCTAAAGCAAATTGGAGTCAAAGGTGGGAGTTGTTTCAGAGTTGTGGTGGCTGCCTTGTTAAACAACCCATGCCTTCCAGTAAAACTGTTCTCCAGTGACAAGTGGCTTTTATATAAAGTCCCATAAAAGTGTTTCTGCTTCTCTGTTATAAAAAATACTTAGGACGTATAACAAAGTCTTTGAAGATTTATTTAACTCCAGAATTATTTAATCACTGCTTCCACAAAGCTGATAAAATCTGTAATTTGTAGGAAATGTCTGTTTAAAGCTATCTTTTAGGGTTGGCCTGTCTGAACGTTGCTAAATAATGGTGAACCTATTAATACAGGAAATGATCATGGAAGTGCCTCAGTGCTGTATTAGGAGATTTTCTATATATTTTAATAAAAAGGTATTAAGCACTATATGAGTAGGAGTATATTTGTGGGCCGGTCATGTAAATCAAATACAAATGTGTAAATGCCACCTTCCAGCCAGTTCCCTATTCTAAGCCGGGAGCGCAAGAAATGTCTTAGCAAAGCTTTTGAACTTAGATTTAAGAAGTTTTGGTTGTGCAACTGATTTTTTTTTTCCTTACTATATATAAACAACACAAGTAAGTGAGAAACATTACTATGGAAATAGCTGATGCAAATCCCAGATGAGGCTCTAACATTTAAGTGCCAGACTTCCAGAAGTAGAAAGGGGTCACTGTGTAGATGCTTCTAAGCAAAATTTGGTTGGGTGCTCCTTGGGCCTGGAAAAGGAGATGTAGGAACCCCAGAATGGGTGTCTAACCCCACACTGGGAGAAGAAGAGGAGACAGCTGCTCAGGGGTGGCAGCAGCCTTGGTCAGGAGTGGTGCTGGCAGCATTGCTGGCACGTGAAATCCGTCAGTCCACCTGAACTGCTCTCTCCTGGATAATTTGAGTCTGCAAGACACTTGAACAGAGGGATGAATATGTGTTGTCAATACAAGAGGAAACCTGGCAGACTGGTTGTGTGGTCCCTCTTCCTAATGAAGTTGTTTTAAGACTGAGTTTCCATATATTTTACTTCTGATGTTTCATTACTTAGAGGCTCAGATATTTGTGTGAAATCTGGGTCAAACCGTGGCAGTTTTTGAAAAAATCAGCTGAAATGAAAGCTGGTCCATAGAGAGAAAAAAATGCTGTATTTTTAGCATACATATCAGTATTTTCTGCATTCCAAGTGGTACAAGGCAAGGTGTACTGCAGTATGTAAAACGTGAAAACATGTCTTGCCTTATGATGCCCACAAAGAGTTTGGTACCATGTGGTTGATAATAATGCAGGGTTCAAGTCTGATGGGTTATATAAAATGCCAGACAATAAAATTTCCACATGATAACTGCATTTCCTTTAAATGTGTGATGCATTTCCCACAGGAACAATTACACCTGCTGATGGAAGAGAAATGAATTAAATTAAATCTTCCACACTGTTGTACTAAGAAGAATGTAATTTTCTACAAATTAGGGTCAGCTACATGTATAGATGTCTCCCATTTTTCTCCCAGGGAGAACTCGTATTTTACCCTGCAGGGAACTGAATGGCACTAACTAGAGTGATGCATGAAGTAGGGATGAAAAACAAAGCAACAACAAAAAAAAATCCCTGTTTCCTCCAGTCAATTTAATGGATCAGTTGTAGAAAATGATAGTACAAAAGGGAAATTGCTATGTAGACTATTGCAGCAAAGTCAATTTTGGAAATCATGAGCTAAATTTAGGGCAGTGATTGAGCAGTCAGGGTTTCCTGTGCATCTGTGAATTGGACTCTGCAACTTTCTGGCTTTCTGGCTTTACTGGACTAATTTGACACCTTCACAGGTAGAAAAAAGGCTTTGAGACAACACAGGAAAGAACTTGCATGTGTGTTCTGGGTGCTAATTTCCTAAACACATGTCTTAAAATAGCAGCAAATGTGTCTGCCTAAATGAGTGAGTACAACTTGATGGATTAATTATGTGCATTTAGGATGTGATTCTGCAGTCATTACAGCATGTATTGCATGTCTACAAATAATTTTAACATGTCTGAAGTAAAGCCTCTTGATTAAATACAAAATGCAAGACTTGACATTTTTTCCTAGCTCTGTGTGCAGGTGGAAACTCCAACTGCATCTTAGCTCCATGCCAAATGAATCCAACTGTGTCCTCTCCCTCCTCCCCCCTAAGCTCAGACTTTTGTGTGAAAGACACACAGGCAAGTGAAGCTGAAAGGTGTTGCAAAGTCTCTGATTCCAGTAGGAAATTTGAAAGGATGTTTAAATTAAAATCTCCCTCATTATGCTTTGTGGTTTTGCCCTGGGGTATTTACATAGGGGCCCGTTCATCTTTGTGACCAAACCTTGAAAATGGGTGCTCTTTTCTATCCAAATATCCATGTAAAGGGAGTTTAATTCTTCAAGCAATAACTTTTTCAATAAGATCTTTACCTCCTAAAACTGCGTGCTATTAAGACCTTATGCTAGAATTTCTTTCTGCTCACAGATCCAGCCCAAGATGACACTTTACAAGCCAGTCTGAAGCATTTGCTGATAGGTGACTGCATAAACCCTGGTAATGAAGCAACCTTTCCATAAGCACATCCTTTGTTTGCAGGTGCTTGGCTGGATCAGGAATGGGGAGTCGATGCTCAACGCCAGCCTGGTCAACGCGAGTTCCCTCTCGGAGGCTGAGCAGCTCCAGCGAGAGCACGAGCAGTTCCAGCTGGCAATAGAGGTAACACCCACCAGTTAACTGTTTCTCTTTTGTTTCTCCTTCCTGTGTGTGAACATCACAAAAAAGGTTATCTCATGAGCATCAGTCATGGCTTTCTTGAAGGAAAGGGGAGGAACAGAGGCTTTGGAAAATCAACTTATCATTAAACTCATAATGTAGCCAGAGGCTTATAGTGAAACAAATTATTTATCACCTGCGGCTGATTCTTCTGCTGCCAGATATCAGCGTTTCCATTCATGAAAATGACACTCAGGCATCTCCTGATAATTTTTTTGATAAAAAATTAAGAAGATTAAAATACATAAAGTGATCTGAAATGGGAAAAGTTTGTCAAGTCAGTTTCTTTCCACATCCACGGTTTTCAAGTCATTCCACAGCATTTGTGAATATTTTTTTAACTGGATAATGCTCTCACACTAAATAGTCTTTCATTCAGCTTGCCTTTTATGAACACCAGAAAAGAAACTCATTCCAACCCTCATGCTCAAATAACTTTGACAAAGAGGCAAGAGGGGTATTTTTTAAGGATTCATTCCTAAACTGCTTTTCCCCCTTCTCACTCTGGAGTAACAACCTATCTTTGAGCTGGCCCTTGGAAACTGATTGTGAGCCAACCCATTTGCCTCACTCACAGGGCAAAGAGGAAGAGCCCCTGCCCTGAGCAGCTTTCCTTTGAATGAGAAGGAGGTGAAGGACTAAGGTCTGCTCTGAGCAGGGCACTAATTAAACTCAGTGCTTCTTGTATCTCTGTCATTATGAGCAAACCCTATGGTCACAGGGTGTGCTCACATCAGTTGCTAGAAAGAGGTTGCTTTCTAGCATTGCTTTTTCCTGTTCCAGCTTAAAAGGTGTGACTGCTTCCCAGATTATATTAATTGTTAGCTTTTTACAGAGAATAGAGCAGCTGAAAAATACCCATATACTTGAAAACTAAACCAAACTTTAAACTCTGCAAGTATGGAGATTTGAAGAGATGCCTGACTGGGGGTGGGAGGTGGGGGGAAGAAGAAGGGATGTCTCCTGGTAAACTTGAAGTCAGTCAATATACATTACAGTGAAACTAATAAGCATAGAGTTTAAATGTCAGCTAATGACTTATTTTGATCCAGCTCTGCTCAGAGTAAGGAAGGAGCAGCTGTTACAGCTCCTAAAGGAAAAGGAAGAAGTTTTTTATCAATTCTGTATGAGCTGGCTGGTACCAAGCTGTGCTGACCACATTTTGGCAGCCACCACCAGAGAGCAGTGGGGAATAAGACACCCACTGGCTGAGTTATCACAGCTTCTGACATTGAGGAAATGCTTGCATTTGGTGGTAAATGCAAATTGCAGAGGGAGAAGAGGGTTACACCACAGTAAGGGGAAAATAAGTTTTCAAAAAGGAAAATCACTAGATTAAATATTTAAAGTATTTAAAGCGCAATATGGGGAAGAGATCAGCAAAGCATACAAGGCAGACTGTTCTCAAAGCATTCTAGATGAGGAATTGATTTTCAGTTGAAATCCTTCAAAGTCTATTTCAAACAAGTATTACAATTCTAACATCAGTATAGCAGCTGGATATTAAATTTAACCAGTTGTTCTTGAACATCTTCCTAAGTTTCTGCCAAGTATTAATCCTTTTTGTTTCCTAATAGCTTTCTCTACATTGCATTATTCATCAGTGTATTACCAGATGATTTCAAGCTTTTTTTCCAGGTTCATGGCTTAGATCATAAAACTATCACATGAGAATTTGTCAGCAGCAGTTACAAATGGGATGTAGCACAGAGGAGTCTGAGAGATTTCAGGGCTTCTGTTCAGAAGATTAAAATCAAATACTGGACTTAACTGTGTCTGAACACAGTTACTGAGGAGGCTGTGAAGGGATGGGGGCTATTTTATCAGCCTGTAGAGGAAGACATAGCCCCCACTTGGTACCTCAGAGGAACTGATATAAGCTGAGGAATGGAGCAGATAACTGAGTCCTGCCTGTAAAGTGGCTACTGAGTGAACTGGGGAATGGTAGAGAAAATGGTTTGACTCTGCTCTGACCTTAAAGGTAGGAGCATGAGTCTAATCTTCAGTATGAGTGAACTGACTTTCAGAAATGCATCTTGTAGGGGCTGCTACTTGTGATAAAGTTCATGCCCTTTAGTAAGACATCTTTGTATTTTCTGGGATTGATGTTTTGAACAACTGCACAAGTAAAGATGCTGATGCCAGGTAAACTGCCTGGCAAGAGCCAAATTCGGGTGATCAGGCCCATAGTTTGCCAACTGTTTAGAATTTGCTTTTGGGCTGTGGATTGTGTGGGATGCAGTCAGCACTGAGGCTGGGTGAGAGCTCAGCACAAGAGCTGCCTGCACCAGGCTGTCAGAATGGACCCCTGGGAACCCCACCCCATGTAACTGCCCAAGTGGAGCCAACCCATCCTAGCAGTGCTGACATGTTCCAAGCTTTATTAACGTGTTGCAAATGTGTGTGAATAACTGAGACTAAAATGCTTTGCAGGAAGTGACTGTTAACTGAAAATAACTCTGAAAATATTTCACTCTCTCGCATCCCCATGCTCACGCCTCGCTTCACCTTTCTACCATACATCTGGCACATCTGTACAACCTCTCTTTCCTCCCCTCATACACAGTCCCTCTTTCATGCCACTTCCTTACAGAAGACACACCAGAGTGCCCTGCAGGTGCAGCAGAAGGCTGAAGTGTTGCTGCAGGCTGGGCATTACGATGCCGATGCCATCAGAGAATGTGCCGAGAAGGTGGCCCTGCACTGGCAGCAGCTGATGCTGAAGATGGAGGACAGGCTCAAACTCGTCAATGCCTCAGTGGCCTTTTATAAAACCTCTGAGCAGGTGAGCTGGGCAGTGTCATTTCTGGGCCATAGTAAAACAAGTCTGAATCAGTAAAAATTCTTTCTTTGACAAGTATTGTAGCACAAAAAACCCCCCCCAAAGACAAACCAAACAAAGCATAAACCCCTACCCCACCCCCAAAGACAAAGAAAGAGCAGCAAACAGTTTGTAATGACTTTCATCTTAAAGTTTTCAGGCTAGTAATGTAGTCCTTGAAGATATTATTTTTGTTGGGTTTTTTTTTTTTCAATTCTCCCCTTTCAAACAGGAATCATTTTTGAAATCCCATCACTTTTGTTTCAAGTTCTCATGATACTTAGTTTTGAGGAATATAAATCTGCTTTTCCTTGAGAACTGCTTGCAATTAATTAATTGTTATTTTGTGTGCCAATGTTTTCACCAGTACTTAAACACCACCGTGCCAAAAAGATGCCAAGATTCAAAGGGATTTCTCTTAAATCCACCTGCAACACAGATAATTACAGCAGGAACCCATTATATGCTAGCACAACTCTACTTCATTCCAGGTGTTCATGAATTGCAAAGCACATTCCAGTTGGCTGCTGGCATGGTGGGATTATTCATCCCTTGCATAAGCAGGTGCCCTTTATACTGTAGTCAGTGAGAATTAGTGTCACAGTGTGGCCACTCGAGCAGCCTTGCCTGGTGTAATTTACTGCAGCCAGGCAGTTGGTGGTAGCAGGGACACTGCAGAAACCTGTGGTTTTACACAAAAGGCAGCAGTGATTGCCAGGACATTTTCTATTGTTATTGTCACACAGTTAGGTCCTCAATTAGAGAACCAGACATTGGAAGATTTTTAACACAACTAGATATGTCGTTAGGGAAAGAGTGTACTTTTCCTTAACTTGGAGGCTGTAGATGATTCTTGGGCCACTTTTTGGTGTCATTTGTTTAATGTATTTTTAAGATGAATTCGTTCCTTATAATTAATGTATTTCACTGTGAAGGGTTTCAAACAGATTTACAGTCCCTAATGCATTCAAGATCAAAATGAATTAGTTCTGATGGAGGAGTGTGAGAAAGGAAAACTGTTAGGGGATTCATTAGAGCTTTAGACATTTAAATGTGCTGGCCAAAATATGCATTGCCAGTAATTGATCAGTCCAGTCTCTTTCTCTGCTTCCAAGTCTCAGACAACCCTACTGCAGTGCCCACCACCAGTTCATTCACTGGTCGTGTCTATTCAGCAAATGTGTAGGGCAAAGATCACTCAGTCTTTGAATGCTCATGAACTCATGCAGCAAGCCTGTCATCTTCTCTGGGGCTGCACAGCTGATCTACAGTCCTTAAGGATCTGCTTCCTGACTGCTTGACAGTGGAGTGAATAATTTACTGGAACCTGAATTCTCTGACTATCCAGAAAAAGGAGCTAAAGGAATGAAGAGAGTGTCACATGCAGTCAAACTTTTTTATGCCTGTCTTCCCCAAGCACATTATGTTCTTGATATTAGTGGTGAAGCCCTGGATTTCAAATAGCCCAGTTTCTCTCTGACTTCATTGACAGCTCATTTTATATTCACTTCTCTCATCACCTTAACAGAAAGAAGATATTTCCATGTGCAGGGACAATTCTTTCTGGAAATATGTGAATCCCAGGCAGTCCATTTATTTTCATTCTTTAAATCACCAAAGTCCAATAGAATGTCAAGGTTTTCAAGAAGTAAAATGGGAATGCTTTTCTGTGCCTAAATAACATGGGAAGCACTTGCTCTCCCCTAAATGTTTGAGGGTGAATGCTGGTTTGCATCCAAGCAAGAAGATGGTTTCAGATTGCATAAGGTCCCTGCATAATGCATAGTGCATAAGTCTGGCAGCAGGATCAGTTATCAGCTTAACCCACCAGTTTTAAAGTGGACTTCAATGTGTTCTTGAGCAGAGTTACATGAAAATGGCCTGTGATAATGGGGAAGATTGTGGGGGCTAATTCTGGAGTCTCCTCCAGACTGTGCTCTTAATCACGTGGGGTCCCCTGAATTATAACTGTGTTCATATTAAAGCTGCAAGAGTGAGCAAGAAAAGGATGGACATTGCTACCTGGATCCCAGCAATAACTGACTGAGTCATCTCAGCAGTGGAGCCTGTAGGAAGAGCCCTCTGGGAAACGAGAAGAAAGTTCCAAATGTCCTGGAAAACTTTTGCTGTGTTTGCACAGGACACTGAGAATATTCTCAGAGTCTATAACATAAAAGACTCAGCCTTGTCTGAGGCAACTGCCTAATTTCCAGGCTGTGTTGGTTTATTTACCTCACTTCTACTGTTCCACTATTCTACCAAGATAGAACATATGTGTGTGAGCCCTGTGCAGAGGAGCACCTGCATCCACCTAGATTGTGACCCTGATTTAAAATCTATTGGTTTCCATCAGCCTTTTAAAAAGCTGTTTAGGGAGTAACTAAAGTGCAGCTGAAGAGAATTAGTTCCAGCTTCAAACTTCATTTCAGGAAAGTATTTAAGCATGTGCTTTTCTTTAAGTATGTGTTAAGTCCCTTGACTTCAGTAGATTTAAACACATTCTAGAATAGGGATTGTTTCCTGAATGATCCATGGGGGCTGGACTGACCCCAGCCTTGATTCAACCTTTTGTGCTTCCTCCCATTATTCATTTAGAAGAGAAAAATGATTTATCAGCCTTAAACCAGATAAATTGTGTCCCAAACAGTAAAGATCCCTGTGGGTAAGAAAAACACCTAGGGCCTGTTTTATCCCCAGTTACCCCCATGCTGTAGCCCATAGTACAAAAATGGAATGTCATTGGTCATAGACTTTTACTGAATGTTCTCCTCCTGCTTATGATTGTGGATAACTGAGATGTTGTGCTGTGGCCATGTTTCAGGTGTGTAGTGTGTTAGAGAGTCTGGAGCAGGAATACAGGCGGGATGAAGACTGGTGTGGAGGCCGAGATAAACTTGGACCAGCAGCTGAGATAGACCATGTCATCCCTCTGATCAGCAAACATCTGGAACAGAAGGAGGCTTTTCTCAAGGTCTAATTTTAGTTCTCCAATAAATAAGGAAAACTTTCCATTAAGTAGACAATTTAGAGCAGTGTTAAGTTGGAGAGGATGCTCTGCTGTGTGTTTCCAGTTCAGCTGCTGTCTGGCTGTATAAACCCTAGGCCAGTTTTACTTTGTTATAGCAGGGGTAATGAGCGTTATGATCAATACATATCTCAAAGAGATGTCATCAAGACCAATTAGGTGGTGTTTGCACTCGCAGGATGTTAGTTGTTGTGCTGGTTCAAAGTTCAATTCTTCAAAATTGCACTAAAAATGACAGGTATTATACATCATTTTAGTTTTGGCTTGTACCAGCCATCCAGCATTTCAAATTTTGTCCTCCAAGCCAATAACTGAAGAACTAATAAAAACAGAAGCAATTTTGTTCCTGCAAGGCAGCACCAAGATGAAGACAGAAATTTCTTCCTGCCTTCCAGCTGCTGCTTTGGAAGAACCAGGGATCCCCCAGGCTGACAAGTGGACTGTCAGCCAGCCTCCCACCTGCCACTAAAACTGATGCACAACATGAAACCACACTTGCAGTGAAGCCTTAAGAAATTACGCCTCTAGATTTGTACACTTTTTGAAACAGTGATTGCTTTCCTTGAGAGATGTGTTAGATTTGGTTAGACAGAAAATCCGTGAGGTACCAGTTCTTAACAAGCAGTTGTTTTATTACTGTCATTAATTGGCTTATTTATAAAATGAGCCACTATATTAAATATTACTCATGTTTTAATAGGTCTGTGAGACTGTTGGTTTATTAGCTGAGTTTATTGACTCTTAGCTGAAGCTCTCATCTTCCCAGATGAGAGAGAACTTCTCCTTGCAATATAAACAAGAACTCCCTTGGCCCCTTTTGCTTTCTTTGCTCATCTTTACTGATTCTTTCTGATGGGGGCTGTTCTTCCTAGGCGTGTACCCTGGCCCGGAGGAATGCCGAGGTGTTCCTCAAGTACATCCACAGGAACAACGTCAGCATGCCTGGAGTGGCCAGCCACACCAGAGGGCCCGAGCAGCAGGTCAAAGGTTGGTGCACCTGTGCAGTGGCAGCACTGAAGGTCTGGTTTACTGTTACAGTCTGGTTTCTTTATCTCTGCCGAGGTCAGGATGAAAGACAAAGGAAATGTGGATTCGAGTTCGGACTTGGATGTTTATTGTTTCTTATCTATGTACAGTCTCATGAAGCATGAGGTCTAAGTAGCAAGTTAGAGAAACAAGGTAAAATAAGCTTCTAACTCCTTCCAAGGCTATTTAAGTGATAATTACCCAATAACACAGAGACACCTATATTATTTACACTTTTGACCCAATAATGACCACCCAAGGCCGGCAATACGGACCTTTTTAGCCCAACTACAGAAAACCACCCAAACCCATGAAGAAGAAGGAAGAAGAAGGTGAAGAAGAAGGACTTAGACAACGCCTTAAATCCTCCATCTTGGCTCACACACATTCCTTTATAACAAAATCTTAAATCCAAGTGTTTCACCCTGTGAGATCACACAATACCATTCAAACTACACACACACAACCCCTATGCTGTCACTCAATCTTGGAACCCTGTTCCAAGCCTCAAGTCAAATGTGGTGCTTACCTGAGGGTCAACACCCCTCAGGTCAGAAAGCCTGAAATTTTCAGCCTCCAGTGCTCCAACAGTTTGCCTGCCCTTCTGCAGTGTGGTCCTCCTGAAGTCTGTGAATGTGCTCAAAAGGCAAACTCTGTTCTAGCATCATTTCCTTTACCAGAGCACTCTGCAGCTACACTCACTTTGTGGTGGTTTCTTGCTATGCCATTTGGGGGTTTGGTTTTGGGAGAGTTTTTTAAGCAGCCCCTTTGAATGAATTTTCATTTTTTAAGAGGTGTGATTTTGGGCTCTCTGCTTTTGGGAACAAGGTCCAGGCAAAGTGATTAAATTCACCATTTCATAGCTTATTTCTGTATGCACTGAAGGAATCCCTAGTCATGCAGGTGTTTTCCTTTGCCCTACAGCCATTCTGAGCGAGCTGTTGCAGAGGGAGAATCGGGTCCTTCACTTCTGGACCCTGAAGAAGCGGAGATTAGATCAGTGCCAGCAATATGTTGTCTTTGAGCGCAGTGCCAAGCAGGTAGTGTGAAAACCCCACCTCGTCCTTCTGTCCTGGCAATGTGTAAAATCTCCTGTATGCATGTAATGCCTCTGTGTGCAGCTCCTTTTGCAATCTCAGGTTGTTTAAACACTGTAACTTTTGAAAACATGGCAAATATAGATTTTAAAGCAACCTAAGACAATTCCAAATCCCAACAACAAAATTCACTATTTTTGTCACCTCAGAATTATTTCTGTATTTGTTCATTTGTTTGAAAATAAATACAAGAGAAAACTTGTTTTATTGAGCTGTTTCTGAATGAGAAAACGGCTTTCCCTGCAGATTTATCTGTATATAGGTGGAATTCCCTACACTCCTTTTTGTCCTAGGAAACACAGAGTACCATTTTGTATCCCTTCTCACTTGCTTTCATTATTTTATTCTTTTTATGTGTTCCTAGAAAGTGTTTTAGTATACAGGGTATTAAGTCTCAATGCATTTGATATTCTTTGTTTGGCAGGGTTTCTTTCTTTGTCAGAGAATTTGTTCTTGAAATACAAAAACTGTTTGTTTTGTTGTTCCTTTGGTGTTTTTGACATTCACAGGCCTTAGACTGGATCCAAGAGACAGGCGAATATTACCTCTCTACTCACAACTCCACAGGGGAATCAGCAGAAGAAACTCAGGAACTCCTGAAGGAATATGGGGAATTCAGAGTACCTGCCAAGGTAAACAGTGACTTTATTCTAATTATGCCATCTGCTTTAGTCTGTATTTATGGTCCTGTTTCAGTGCCTTGAATCTCTGTAATGTTCTCTTGATTTTATAGTCACCCTTTAAAAATCCTAGCCCTGAAGATAAATGACTTTAGAGAACTTTTAGCAAGACATAGGCACAGAAAGGAGGTTTTCTCTGCCTCGGTTAGTACTGACTATAGAAAATTTCTGTTCTGATCAAAAGTAAGAGAAAGTCCATTTGCATACAGAGTTCACAGCAATCTAAGACATTCCTTCCATCCTCAAACAATCATTCCAGAATGGCATAGAGTGACTAATTGATCTGAACACATCCAAGGTCACAATGGACTCTTGGTCTCTTTCTTCTGTCATTAAAACCACAATTTATGTCACTGATTCCAGCTGGGTTGATCACAGATGATAATTTATCTCATTAGAAATAATCTGCTGATCCCAAAAAAGTACTTTAAATAGATGAGTCTTTAAACTCTGGGGTGAACATTTTTGAATGCAAAACTGCATTACCAAGAGTATATTAATTTATATGGAGCAATTCTGGGAAATCTGGTGGGATTTACACAGGAATGGTGATTGGATCTGCTTCAGACAAATTAATTCAAACCATAGGTAATTCACAGACAGTGAATCCACAGGGGTATTAACAGTCTCTGATAAGGATGTAAATTGCAGAGTTGGACTGCAGGAAGACCATGGCTTTGGTATTATGTGGCTGCATTTCACTGTGTCCTGAAATTGATCTTCTGTAATCCTTAAATTCCTCTTTAGGCTGTCCATGCTTGTATGGGTTTGATTCAAAGGCTTTGTGGTGTTCTTGTCCCCTTCTTTTAGCTTAGCTTGCATGTTTCTGAAAATGTGAGATAACTAGCAGTGGATGGAAGGTAATTTCTTCAGACAGGACACATACAACATTCTTTTGACTAATTCTGAATTTTAACCACCCGTAATTACTCCACCTGAAATTACATCCTGGTTTATAATTTAATTTTTAATCAGAATAATCCAAATTGATAACAAAGTTTCCAAACCATTTTGACTCTTGACTTAGCCTAGGACTGATTTTTAGACCTTGTTCATTACTGGCTGTTTCTTACACTCTCACATCTAAGTCTTGCTCCCTCGGGCTGTCCTACTGCTCCTATTGCTGACATAGAATATTTTCACTGCCATGTGCAATCTGGCAAATGCATGTTATTCCCAGACTGATGTTATTCTCAAATTAAGCTGAAAGCCTTCCTGATCCCAGTAACTTTCTGGCCAAACCAATTGTTTGAAATTCAAAATCACCAGTAGCTTTTGGAAATGAATCACCCTTTAAATATGACAGGAAGTCAGATTTTTACATCTCCATACCTAGCCTTGCTTAGGTACTCATTTGATTTCTTAGGATGTTGTCTGTTTCAGCTGTTAATTTATAATGGTGGTGAAATTTCTTGAATTTGGTTTTGTGTTTGAAATCTGCTGGATGTTTTCTGGTCTGACATGCGTTTGTCCATTTGTGGTCAGGTCATTGATAATGTCAAGTATCTGACAGAGTGTCTTGCTTCAGGCATGGTGGAACATCCTCTCTACCTTTGACAACAGGCTTGCCAGTGCCTCATTTCCTGGGAAAGATTTGGAATCAGAGCTAAAGTTTATAACTAGGTCCTTTGTGCCAGTTTTGACTAAGGGGCAGTCAGAGCCTAAGTGGAATAGAAAAGACCTCTGGAAGGTTTGGGGGCTCAGTGTGTGCTTTGGAGTTCAGGCATCTTTTAGCTGGTAATGTTCTAACTGGGCTTAAAACACCAATGGAGGATTTTATAATAGACCATGAATTTGGATTTAAATTCTGTTTGTTTTTGAAACAGAGTAGTAATGACTCAAAATCACTTCCTGGGCTGATATGTGGTGTATTAATGACCTTCCTACACAGATCTGCAGATCCACCAGGTATAGACTCAGAGTAACTTGGTGTATTTTATGAGGTGTGATTTTAAAATCTTGTCTTCTACTCCAAGGCTCACCAAAAATAAGCCCTTGCTTGTGGGAAGGAGTCATGTATAACTTCCAACATGTTTTATGTGTTTGTGTCTGCGGGGTTTCAAACTTTACTTTCTATCTTCTTCAGCTTCATGAGTGTCCTTATAAAAATATAATTCCTTTCATGTTTTACTGAAAAAGTTTGAAGTGTCTGATTTGGTATAAGATGAAGTACAGACACTCTTTAATGATGTAAAAAATTGTGAACTTCTTTTGACTACTGTGTGAGTTAAAAGCAAAGGAAATAGTAATAAAACATAACCAAGTACTATATTTTGGGCAGCAAACGAAGGAGAAAGTGAAGCTCCTCATCCAGCTGGCTGACAGCTTTGTAGAAAAAGGACACATACATGCCACTGAAATCAGGAAGTGGGTGACCACCGTCGACAAGCGCTACCGCGACTTCTCTCTCAGGATGGGGAAATACCGCTACTCCCTGGAAAAAGCCCTTGGAATCAACCCAGAGGTACTGTAAGACCCTGTCCTGTTGGAGTTTTATACCAGAGTCACAGAGGACAGTGAAGCCTGTGGTATGAATCCTGTTGGGTTTTGTGTGCCCCTTAGAAACACTGAAAACTCAGCCAGCCCACCTGGCTGTGCTCAGAACAGCTTCTGAAGAAAAAGGGTTAAAAGGTTTTTCTATGATGGGTCTGTGATGTGAGGAGGGGCAGTTGAAAATCAGAAAGATCATCTAAACAAATGTTTGCACCATTTTTCAGGAGACCATACAGCTTTCAGGAGGAAGAGGGGTGAAAACACATTAATTGAATAAAAGTCTGTGTTAATTTTGGTATAAACCATAAATCCTGCTCCCACACCATTATTTTGTGACAAATTCAAACTTTGACTCTAAATTTTCATTCTCTCATCCTTTAACTAACATGAACAATTGAACCCCAGCCTCATCTCTGAGCTCTTTTAGGTGAAGTAGAGCATCATAAGAAGCAAAAATAGGATCTCCTACTATTCCCTGGCCATAGTATTAAGGGGGAGTTCCAGAAGCAGAAACACTTAAAGATCTTAAAGTCAACAACTCTTTGGAATTAAGTATCAAGAATAAGGAATAAATTCCCTCACACCCTCATGATACTTAAACTTTGCTGTTCCTTGTAGAGCCCCTGGTTTACACAGAGTTCTAACCACAGCCTGGAAAGGTATTTTAGGTATTTCAGTAAATGGCCACTGAAAGTTGTCTCTGCATGGCACTCTACTTTATCAAACTGTTTTTTTATGAAATCCCATAGACAACTGATTAGTTGTCCGACTAGACAACTAATTTAGATATGAAAGAGTAAGGTAATTTAGACTTTTTTATTGGTATTGATTCCTAGTAAGAGGAAGCAATGAAGATTACAATGAATATAATTTCTGTTTCTTTAAGATTTCTCTCACTTTTTATCTCTTCTCACAGCACTTCTCTCTCAATTTCCTCCTTTTTTGATATTATCTTACTTTTGTCCCTTCTTACCTCTTTGATCTCATGAACATGCTGCACTTTGCACAACAGTAGGATTACAATGAAGTTCAACTATGTACTTTTTTTTTTTTTCCTAGGATAACAAAGACCTAGAACTAGATATCATTCCAGCAAGTCTTTCAGACCGGGAGGTAAAGCTGCGAGATGCAAATCATGAAGTCAATGAGGAGAAAAGGAAGTCGGCCAGAAAGAAAGAGTATGTTCCCAAACACTCTGTCTGCATGGCACATTGTCTGCTAAAGAATAATTCTGTGATATTTGTATGACCAGAACTGACAGTCCTGTAACTCCTTCCAGCTCCAGAGCTATTGAGATAAGTCTGCAGGTGTAGGGCAGAGGTTGTTTACTTGTAGGTTAGAGAATTTCAGAACATAAAGGTTGAATTTCTTTTTGTTTTAATCAGAAGTTAGAAAAGGAAAGTAGTGAGTCAAGCACTTGAATTAACCCAGACGTCGTGGAGTTGCTAATTTCTTTCTGGTTCTATGTAAAAAGTAACATGAGCAGGAAAAAATAAAGAGCATCTTTAGGTGTCTAAGTATTATCTAAACATCAATGACCCAAGAGTTCACTTGAATTTTAGGTTCAAATTTCAGCAAGTGTAGGATGGAGAGAACTGGAAATAGTTCACACTAGAGGAAATACTTGAGAAGTTCTTTTTGTACTTAAATCCATAAACAGTCTGTTTCCACAGTATTCTGTCTTATTTTTTGTGTAAGAATATTGGGAAAGTATTTCTCAGCCCTCTGAAATTGTCACTGCAGGTCATGGTTGATAAGAAACCACTTACACTTTAGAAAATGTCACACTTGGTCTGCCTGTGGCAAATTTGCAAAACATCAGGAATTTCAACTTTGAGGGGACCAATTTCAGGCTCTGGAGATGCCATTATTGCATTTCACAGCATCTGGATTTTCTCTGGTCAGATACCAAGCTGTTGAAGTCTCTTCAAAGTAGTGGTGTCTCCCAAATCCATCTGTGTTGCCTCTGAAGATAAAGTTTTAGGGTGACTTCCCACTGACTGTCAGCAAAGATTCAAATGTTGTTGGTGAATCACAATTCCTTAATCCTGGAGGGAAAAAAATTCTGAGAACCAGCTGATATTTATGGATGGGCATGTAGGTGATAAATCCCATGGACCCAGGGTTGCAGGAATACAACTTAATAGGGTTTTGTGCAGAAAAGATTTTTAGAAAATAACTCTACAAGGGACTGGAGTATGAAGTGATATTTTGGTCCTGGACCTGAAAGGTGCAAAGTAAGGCAGCTGAAGGTCTAGGGTGGAAACACTCTTATTCCTTAAGACAAAAGGAGGATGTCTTGTTTTCTGTTCATTGTAGAAATGCTTATAATCCAAGCTAAAATACTCCCTTTTTTATCAGATTCATTATGGCTGAGCTGCTGCAGACAGAAAAGGCTTATGTCAGGGATTTACATGAATGTTTAGAGGTAAGTTATGGCCCAGGAGGTCTCCAGTATTTCCTGGAAGCACATGTTGTCCTCTGCAGTGGGGATGTTGACTTTAATCCACAGGCTGTGCACATTGATTCACAGAGCTTTTCCTTAAGGATTCAAATCTATTCCTTTGAATCATCTCATACTAGAGAAACTTGTGGATCTGCACAGTCAAATACCTGTCTAGCTGTACAGCAGAGTGTTCCTAAAGTGGATGGTGACATTCAAGGCAAAAACCAGAGTGTAATTCAGTGAAATCTGTCAGCTCTCACATTCCTACAGTCTGACAGAGATTTTTCTGTATCTAGTGCTACTGCAATGGCAAATCTGGCTTATCTTGCAGCTGTTTCTGCCTGCAGTTTTTGAACACCATCAGGTGGACAGCAAAGACAGGTGTTGTTGGCATGTTTCTGCTTTTTCCTCAGAGAACCTCAAAGCATCAACACTTTGAATTTCTCTGGAGAGCTTTCTGTAACACTGGAAAAAATTTTTAGCTTGTTTATTTAATCAAGTACATAGTTCCTTTCAGCCTGTGCCTTTGGCAATAAAACAGGATCTATTCTTTTCCACTGCATTTATTCACAAAATTAAGAGTTTCTGGTGTCTTCCAGACTTACCTTTGGGAAATGACAAGTGGAGTGGAAGAAATACCAGCTGGGATCCTTAATAAAGAACACATCATCTTTGGCAATATTCAGGAGATATATGACTTCCATAACAAGTAGGTTTTCTTACAGTTCTGTTAATGTTTAGGCACTTTTTCATCTCTGTGGTGTCTGCAGAGAACCCCTACAGTACAGTGCACACCTGGGTGTAAAGTAATTGATCCAAATTTGCAAAATAATGTTTAATTTCTTGTTTTGTTTCTTTTACAAAAATGAATTGCAACTTAGTTCAAACTTCACCTTCAGCTGATTAACAATGTTGAAGTCGTACCAATGCTTTGCTTAGCAGTCTGATACATGCTTTCCATCTCACAGCACCAGATCTAGTCTGGACCATTGCCTGTCAAAAATATGATCTGGGAAAACACAAAGGGGAGAAAGTGGAATTGTTGGCATGAGCTGGGTTAATAAGTAGCTTTCTGCCACTTGTTGGAGACTTTCTGTATTTAATCTGTAACTAACAGTACCCCATCTTGTTAAGATAAGACTGTGTGCCAGATCAGCTTAGAGGGCATTGTTTCCATGGTACAGTGTGAATGCAACAACATTTATAATCTTAACATTTAGGGGTGCTGGATCCAACAAGTTCAGTCTGAATTCCAAATCTGTCTTCAGGTTACACTTTTAAAACAAATCAGAGAATCCTTCCCTGTTCAAGTTCTGGGACATTTGAAGTGCTTCAGTCAGATAAATGTGCCACCACAAGCAGGGCCCAGCAGAGCCTGCCATGTGCATGCTTTTGTGCAAACAGCTTCAAAGCTTGTCAGGAGAGTAGCCTGATTGCCTTCCCCCTTCCCCCTTTCTCTGTGGTGCCGTATTTTTGTTCTGGTGACCCTGACTGATGCCATCTGATTACCTTCCTTTGGAGTTTCCACTGCTCCCAGCTACCATCCCTGCAGCCCTCAGTCATGTCCCACAGCTTCTCACTGCTGTCGTTTCTCTTTTCTCTGACCCCTCCTCCTGCAGCCTGCTGCTTCTGTATAATCTTTTTTCCTCTAAAACTTTTTCTAGCAGTGCTAAAATAAATTTCCCCTGTCCCCTCCACCAGTGTCCTCCACAGCCTTCTCCTTTTGCTGGTGATGTTAAGGCATCCTCCAGCCTGACTCAGAATCCATATCCATGAAGGGCAGCAAAGCTGGTGAATGCTCCAGAAAACATGTTCTAGAAGGAGCAGCTAAAGAAACTCTTTCATATTCTTCTTTCCACCCAGGCATTGTACAGGGTTCTACCTGCAAACAAGTGTCACTTGTGGTACAAGCTGTTCAGAGAGAGTTGATTTAAAAAAACAATCTGTATTTTGGAAGTTTACTGGTTACCTATGAAATGCTGAGCTTGTTTAAGTTGTTGTCCTTTGTCCTGTGTGCTGAGTCGAATGTTGGGAATCTGGCAGCTTTGGGCTTCCCTTGTTGCTCTTTTTCTGAACCACTACAGAACAACTCTTTGAGGATCTATGTTCAAATAGAACAGTCCTGGACACACTGACACCCTATTAGGGATTGCCTCTTTCTCCTTCCTGGTGGAGTTAATGACTGTACTCAAAAAACGAAGCACACCTTGGCAAGTGGCACTTTTTCTGCTGGCTGGACACTTGGGTAGCCTCATAATCAAGATACAAGTATTGATCATTAGCACTGATTAACTCATTGGTTATCCTGCATCTCCTGGGTATTTGACTGTAACTAATGACATTGGTGTCTTCTTTTTTCAGCATTTTTCTAAAGGAGCTGGAGAAATATGAACAACTGCCTGAGGATGTGGGCCACTGCTTTGTCACCTGGGTAATGAGGCTGCAGCTTCTCATTATTTATTCAAATTAATTCCTCCAGCACAGACGGGAACAAGCTGGGAATAGGTACAAGGGTTATGTCCCCAGTGATAGATGAGATTAGGAGCTAGGCTGGAACTCCAACTGCTTTGTCCTTCACCTGTCCCAGGGTGAAAGCTTCCACCCTTCTCCTCAGCAACGGTGTGAAGGCTTTCCAGAGCCTCTCTCCTTGTCCTGTACTGACAAGCACAGCTCTTATTTACCTCTACTGGTTTCTGCTTAGCAGAACTTCAAACCAAACCTGTTTTTAGAGGTGACATTCATTTCCCTGTGAAAGGCCTTGGGAGGACATTTAAAATCTTAATTTACCTTCCTTAAAGAATTTTAGTCATGCCATGAGAACTCCACAAAGGCATGAAGAACATATTTTATTGACTTTTTTCTCCAGAAATTAGTGTCAAACTTCTGAGCCATTGTGCTCTGTCATTCCATTATGCAATGCCAGGATGATTTCCAACAGGACTTTGAAATCTTGATGCAGAGAGTCTTAATGAGCTTATGAGGCTCTGGGAATTTGCTACAGGAATTTATCTGTATGAAAGCTGTTCTCTTTTCAAAATACTTACCAGTCAAGTCAGCCATCTTTGTGTTTTGTCTGATTGTTTTATTCATATATCAAAGACAGGAATGAGTATTTTAGGAGTAAAGATGAAATATTTTCACTTATCCGAAAAATGAGCATGTTTAGATGAATTCAGATGGGCTTTTAATTTAAAAACATATCGCAAGTCCTGATGAAATGGATTCAGAAATATTGTTTACAAGGAACAGGTTACCTGTTTAGGAAAGAGGAATGCATTTATGTAACATTCTCTGCAAAATCTTCGTGGTACTTTAAGATACTACTGCATCATCTCAGCAAAGCTACATGTCCAGAGCTGTGTGTGTGGTTACAGATACACACACAAAGCTGTCTGCACAATTGCAGGAGCCTGTTGTTTAGATATCTGCAATTAAAATATGCAATAGCAATAAAAGGAAAACATCCTCCTTTTTTATTTGCCTCCCTCTTCTTGAGACCAGAGTACATTAATAAGAGATGGGAGTGCACAGATGTTTTTAATTTCTGCTTAAAAGGAAACAAATTAGGAAATAAAATGCAAAATATGCCCAGCACAACATAAAATTTGAGCCATTGAAGTTTGAACCAAAGTAGGAAAGGCAAGTTTGGGCCAAGTGTCACAAATTTCAAGTAAAAAATGATGCAAAATACCAGTTTAAACTACCTGAATCACTTGCCCAGTTTCTGTACTGGCTTTATCTTCAAGTGGGTGATAGAGTCAGCACTTCATGACTGAGTTTTGAGACTTTCAAACTCTTGTGTAACATTCTTAGAGCTGTTAGAAATTATTTTACAACTGGATTAGAGTTTTAGGCCTTCCTTCTGTGATATTTGTTAAAGAAAGCCTCCTACAGCCCTCAGAGCTGCTCAAGTAAGGTATGAACCTTAAAGCCTTCTGCTCTTAATTTCTGCTCTTCTGTTGCTTATTGGCAGGGTGGGGGTGGGTGGTGGGTGTGTGGTAGAGAGTTGTCACCTGTATTTATCCTGGTGTGCCTTAATAAAAACCTGTGGGAGCAGAGAAATAGCTTATCTTGCTTCTCTCTTGATGTTTGTTTTCACAGGCAGACAAATTTCAGATGTATGTCACCTACTGCAAAAACAAGCCTGACTCCAACCAGCTCATCCTGGAACATGCAGGGACTTTCTTTGATGTAAGCAGCCACTGCTGTTTTCCTTCCACACACCTGGTGCAGCTGAAACACCTCTTTTTACACTCAAGATATGGGTTCCTTTCTGTGCCCTGGCATTTGGGTTTTTCATTTCACTGCAAAATCCCATGCAGTGAGAACTGATCAGCTGTGGTGAGGTGTGGAAACATACATTCTTATGGGAACCTTTGGGCATTTTTCAGACCCAGCCCTTTCTAAAGATCTGGTTTAGATGTAATCTCTGTTTCTGGGTTAGTGATAAAATGAAAATGTCAAATTCCATTATATATTTTGACCTGAAATCCCTAAATCTAAAACAAGCTCATATCGTCGTGTTCTGCAAATTCTGCCCAGCCTATTCCACATTTACTTCATTATGCTAATAAGGAACTCCATTGACTGCAATTAGACTGTTTCCCATACAAGTGCTACAGCCAGTGATAAATGCTTTTAGGCTCCAATTCCAATTTTGTAGGCTGAGAAAAATCTTTCAAGTTTTCGAGTACCTTTAAACCAAGCTCTTCCTCTTATTTGACCTCTTCCATTTTGCCATGCTTGTCTGCTACCTTATAGCTTTGATTAGTTGTCTTTCTGGAGAAAAAAAAAGGAAAAAAAGAAAGAAAGAAGTGGGAACACGTCTCTTCCAAAGCATTGAAAGTGTTTGCAAATGTACCAGATCAGCAGGATCCAAGCGGTGATGAAGTTGGCAGCTGACATAAATCAGCTCCTCTGGAGTTTGTAGGTGCCCATGGTTACAGAATTTCAGCCTCACTCGACACTGAAAGGTCTCACATGAGCCGCAGGCAAAGGGATGAACACCATTTTCTTTTTCCTTGTCGCGGGATGGTCTAAGAGCCGAGTGGAACTGGAAGGGTTTCCCAGGAGGTGGCGCTTGAGGCTCTTGAATGGTTTGTGCTGGTCAGCGACTCGCGGAGCCGCCTGAGGTGTACATCAGTGTTTGCACAGGTTAAAAGCTTTTCCACTCCAGCTCTCTGTATGGGCAGGAAAGCTGCCTGATATTACTCGGTATTGAATATCCGTGTGTCCACATCTGCTGTTTTGCCAGGGGGAGGTGTTTGCACTCCATGGGTGCTGGGTGATCATCCAGTGATGCCTGTGCAAAAAGGGAAAGCTGACTATCCCCCCAAAAAATCCTGCAGGAGCACTCACTGTGAGTGACTAAGGGAATGCAAAGCACCTGTATATCCTTCTAACCTTGAGATCTTGGAGTACCAGTGGTTCAGGGGCAGCACAGCCTGGCACAAGGAATACAGAGAAAATAGTTGGTCCTTTTTTTTCCAGGCAGAACCTGGAATTTCCCAAAACCCTGATGATGAGAGTAAATTATCTAGAATAACACCCCTTAGTAAAAAGCCTGCTTGAAAATCACAAGTGTTCCTCAAATTTCACAAGCTGTCATAGAAAGCCACCTGTGAGATGAAAACAAACAGTCCCAGTAATTTGTTTGAGCCCTTCGAGCCCATGGAAAACTTGCAGCTACAGGGCTCGCTGTAAGGGTTAACTGATTAGAAGGAGCAAAGGTAGGTGACTTTTCTTATTTGTAACCATGAAGAGAATTAAGAGCAATGCTGAGAGCTTGAGTGTTCTCAGGATGTCAGTGAAGCCATGTATGTAGAGAAAAGCAATTTATTTTATTGAAACAGTTGAGACAGGTGGAAAACAATGCACACTGTGAAATGTGCCTAGTTTATACTACAGCATTTGTCTAATAAAGCATAAAGATTACCATCTTCCCTCCCTACAGATGGTGCTTTGTTTATAAAACTCAGAAGCTGTTGGTATGGTTATATTAGCTGGAAATTGCACAGGGAATGAAAATAGTTTGTTTATTCTGACTTAACTGCAGTAGCCCTATTCATTTCACTCTTTGAGTTTTTTGTGTCTGTCTTGTTCATCATTACTTAAATCTGTGTTCTTTATTCAGTAGTTTCAAAGATAAATGATGCCTGCCATGTTTAGCAAATTTTAATATTTGTAATACCATATATTTCAGGCTAGCAAGGTATATCTTTGATTACCAACATATGTTAGCTGTCAACTTCAATTGGTAGAATCAGCATATTATTGAAGTAATCAAGGTAATTTTGGTGTCTTTAGTTAAACAAGCTTTGATCTTTGGAACAGAGTTTGGTTGAAACATGTACATGTTTCTGCTATTTGGAATACTTTTTTTGCCTTGAATCTTGGAAAAGATCCTGTTTTATATTCCAGAAGCCACAGGGCACTTTTGATTTGCATGACCAGCATGGAACATAGTAAAGCTCAGTGACTCTGGTAGCATTGCACAGCATGGTGTTTCTGCACGGATGAGGGTTCTTGGACAGTTTCTCTGCTGAGCCAGAATGTCCCTTAGGAAAAGAGCAGAGGCACAAACAGGGTCTTACTCCAACACTTCAGGGAGCAGAGGAAGGAGCTGCAGGGAGAATGTCCCTTCCCAGCATTTGTCAAATGTCACTGCGCCAACCCGCTGTGTCCCTCCACAGCCTGACCAGGGAGCATCCTGGCAGAGCAAGGAGTGCCAAAGGGGAGGAATCTTGCTGAGAGCATGCCCTGCTGTCAGAGAGCTGGGGGGAAGGAGCAGGGCTAATTTTGTTACTTGGATCCTACAAAAACAAGTGTACTTTGCCAGCTCCAGGAAGTTCACAGATGTGGCCGAGGTCTTGCTGGCTCCTGCAGTTATGAATTAAATCTCAGCCATGTGCTCTGCAGGCACAGCTCTTCTGTGAAGTCAGCTGTGACTCAGCTTCATGCAAACTCCATTAACCCCCAAACAGAGCCCCTTCCATTTTGGGTCTTGTTCATGGCACCAGAGATATTAAAAAAAAAAAAATCTAGTAAAAGGAACCAAATCAACAAACCAAAAATCTGTTGGCACATTGTGTGACAAGTGGATGCTTTTGCATTAAGACAAACACTGGAGCTAAAAAGAAGCAGTAACCTCCCTAGTACTCAGCAGAAAATCAGATTGTATACAAAAGTAAAATATCTGTTCTTGGCAGCTCTTCTCCCTTCATCTTCCTTAACTTCTTCACTTTACAGTCTCAAATTTACACTCCAGTAGCTGGAGAAAAGTCCTATTCCCCTTTTCCATTTGCTTCCTTAGGAATCAAGGATTTCCTGGTGGCCAGGAACAAGGCAAGGCATGGCCAGGGTCTCGCAGAGACAGAAGGGTTTCC
Source organism: Pycnonotus jocosus (assembly GCA_013400435.1). Classification (NCBI taxonomy): domain Eukaryota; kingdom Metazoa; phylum Chordata; class Aves; order Passeriformes; family Pycnonotidae; genus Pycnonotus; species Pycnonotus jocosus. Next base: position 237,424 of record VWYP01023767.1, on the reverse strand, counting down.
AATCTGTTCAATTTCAGCAGACAATCTGCCCCAGTAGGGCATGAGTTTGGAGTCTTTTAGATGGCTAAGTATGTTCCATAGGGTCCTGTAAGATTTTCAGAAGCTCCTAACTCCCCCTAGAACAGTTGATGGGAGGCAGCTGGGCCCTTTGCAGCCCTCAGCAGGTCTGTGATGTCTCCAGAAATTCGTGAGCACATCACACTGCCCACCCCAGATATTTTGGTTGAGGTTCAAGTGACAAAGCAGAAGTCTTCAGTGCTGTAACAAGTACCACCAGGGGATATCTCTCCTGGCCCCCAGGGCCACCTCAGAGCACAGCAGGTCTGTCAGCACTGTGTCAGACCTGTTATTCCCATGTGGATATTTCAGCTACCCCAGGGCTCTCAAATGGGACTCAATGCCTATGTTTAGACAGCTAAATTACACCCTACTCATGCAATTTAATTTAATGTCACTTCATTTTAATTGAATGTTAAGAGACTGCTTTTAGCTTGCATAGCTAGGGGAAACCTGATGACATGACAGGTAAGTCATACTTAAATCAAGGCCTGTTTACTCAGCAGGGCTTTAGCTTGGCTTGCAGAGGGACCTGCTGTTTAAGTGGCCTTAGGGGGACTCTGCAGTTTATTGTCAGCCTCTCTGAAACCACACTTATGTGCTTTTGAGCTTAAAGAGTGTTAAAAAACTAGACATAGAATGCAGGTATCCAGAGCTAAAATTAGTTATGGGTGGTTCTGTCTGGCGGGGGGTTGACAGTGTTCCATGACTGACTGCTGGTTTTATCCCTTCTAGGAAATTCAGCAAAGACACGGGCTGGCCAACTCCATCTCTTCTTATTTGATCAAGCCTGTCCAGAGGATCACAAAATACCAACTGCTACTGAAGGTACCTCAGTGAGCTGCACAGATCAGCTCATGCAGAGCAGTTCACAGGGGTAATGAGTTACCTTTTGCTTAAGGGAGCTGCTTCCTGACCTGTGAGCATAAGTCCCTAGAAATCTTCTAAGGGGACACAATCCCTTGAGAGCACCTTGTTTTGTCTTGTGTTATAGCTGTTCCCATTAGACCCCACTATTTGTGAGCAGCCACAGTGAGGTTTGCTGCTCTCTCCTGTCTCTGGAGCAGCTTGCAGGGACCACGTAGCACAGCTGGGTGTGAAGGCAGCACGTGGATCAGGGTTTGTTTATGGCTGTCTGCATTGCTTCTTAGGAACTGCTGACCTGCTGTGAGGAGGGCAAAGGGGAGCTGAAGGATGGCCTGGAAGTGATGCTCAGTGTCCCCAAGAAGGCCAATGATGCCATGCACGTCAGCATGCTGGAAGGTGGGCAGGGGCCAGGGCAGAGAGGGACCTGCTGAGAAATGAAGCTTGTTGGTAACTTGTGGTGGAACTTAGTAGAGTTTGACCACAGCAATTCTGTTGTTTCATTGTAATTTTTAGGTACTTCCTGGCTCCTTCCTTATATTTTTCCAAAGGTCTTGAAAGAATAAAGCTGGATAGGAAGTTTTGGGGGAGGGGTTGTTTATCTGTATCTTCTGTGTGTGCATATATATACATATGTGTATATGTATGCATATGCAATGGATATATATATATTTAGCTAAAACATTCCTTCTCAATTAAACAAAAAAATCACCTCCTGAAACAGTATCAGTTTAGCTGCTGACAGCTGTAAAAATTATTGGATGAAAACATTTCATGATACTGTTTCAACATTTCAAAAGTTCTGTTTTTCTGAGTCAAAACAGCTTGTGTTTCAAAATGTTAGCATAGTTATGCCAACGATTTAAAAAGAAACATCAAAAAAAATTTTAAATCTACAGAAAAAAGGTTTGATTGGCACAAAGTGAAGTCTTTTATTGGATTATTATTGTGTGGAGTATTTCTGAAATGTAAAAATTTTATTTTGGACTGAGATGCTTTATTGTGTCTCACACGTTTTCTTGGCTTGGGAAAATAACTTCCAGCCCAGCTTCAGGAAAACCAAGAAACAAGCAGAATACTAAAACAAGTGAAAAAAGGAACCAGGCAGCACAATAAGCCCAGGTGATTAAAATTGCAGGAGAGCAAACTGAATTTGTAATGAAGTGCATAGAATTTCTTGCAATGCAGTTCTGTGTACAGTAACCACCACTGAAACTTTCATAATATTATTTTTGAGTAATTATTACAATACTTCAACAGCAGCCTCATTTAGTATATATGATGTATTTAACCTCTGATGAAGATTACATCACAGCAGTAGAAAAAAAATGAAAAAGAAAAATATTATCACTGGGGCAATAGATAGCTATTACTATCCTTTCAGAATATGGAAAAAAAAGGAGAAAGACCTTTTTATTTCAAGTCTTTACTGCTTTGGTGTTTCTGTGATTTTATTCTTGTCCCAAGAATAAATACAAGTGATTTTATTTCATGGTTTTAGGGTTTGATGAGAACCTGGACGTCCAGGGAGAGCTGATTCTTCAGGATTCCTTCCAAGTGTGGGATCCCAAGTCTCTCATTCGGAAAGGCCGTGAGAGGCATTTGTTTCTCTTTGAAATCTCTTTGGTGTTTAGCAAAGAGATCAAAGATTCTTCAGGACACACAAAATATGTTTACAAGAACAAGTTACTGGTAGGTGTGGCTGCAAAGAAAATATTCTGGGTGTTGTGTATTTTCTAGGTAGAAGTGGAATTTTGGAGGCTCACATGTCCCCTGCTGGGTTGGGGATACCTTTGTCCCTGGAAGGGCTGGCCCTGAGTCCTGCAGGACTCACCTGGAAGTCAGCCTGCAGTTAGCCTGCAGAGAGGTTTAAAGCAGTGAGATGTGAAGGGTGGGGGAGAAATGCAGGCAGGATCACTCCAGCCATTCACTTCCCTGCCACCCCAGAGCTTTTCTGTTTATTTTATCTGTGTGTAGCAAGTGGAGATAAGATCCCATTCCTCTACCCATCCCAGCCTCCCCACTTCTTCCTACAAGTACAAAGTTTTCTGGATTCACAAAGCTTCATGTGTATGAAATCTTTCATCATCTCTCCTCCACCCTAGACCTCAGAACTGGGAGTGACTGAACATGTTGAAGGAGATCCCTGCAAATTTGCTTTGTGGTCTGGACGAACACCATCCTCAGACAATAAAACAGTGTTGAAAGTAAGTGTTTTCCGTTTGTTTTCTTTACCTTTAGCACTTCTAGCTCAAGCCTTGGGAGCCCTGAATGAAAGGTCAGTTCCTTCCCTCTTTATATTGACTTGGCTTCCCTATCTGCCTGTGGGGTCATGCCTGCATCGGGAGCAGCTGAGCTCCAAGGCCTCAGTAGCAACTGGGACAGTTGTGCAGCCTTGCTGGAATTGCATCTCCTCTTGCAGCCTGGGTTGAGCAGCTGCACGCTGGCACAGGGCAGGTCTCAGGGTGTTTGGCTGGGAGGTGTAATTCTCTTATTCCTTTGCCACTGGGCTGATCAACAACCAACCTCTTCCACAGACCTCCAGAGCTGACAGCCTGTTCTGTCAAGTGAGTCTCTGCTGAAGAATCCATTTTATAGTTGTTTTGTCTAAGGAAATCCCAGCTGTGCACTGATAACCTGTTTTCCCTCTCTAGAGCATGCTGTATTGCTAGCAATAAATGTATTTATCCAGAGCTTAGCTGCTTTGCTGTTGCTTGCCAAGTAGGCCTGGTCAGAATGCTCTCAGTTCCCTGGGGTTACCAGGTACTCCAGCAGCTGCAACAGTGCAGCAGAGAGGACAAACAGTTAATCCTGACATTCATCAGCTGACCATGACTCCTCTACACAGGAGGTGAGAATGTGATAAAGTCTCTGTCTTTGTACCTTGTGAAACTTTAGGCATCCAGTATTGAAACAAAACAGGAATGGATCAAAAATATCCGGGAAGTTATTCAAGAAAGGATCATTCATCTGAAAGGAGCTCTGAAAGAGCCAATTCAGCTCCCCAAGACGCCAGCAAAGCAGCGAAACAACAGCAGAAGGTAACTTCAGTCGTTCCCCACAACATGAAATCACTAGTGTTTTCTCAACCCACAGCAGTGTGGTGTCTGTGGACTTTTTACTAGTTTTTACTGTATTCAAAGGAGTTTTCATTGTCTTTGCTTTTTTATGTTGTCTTGGCAAAAGTAGCTAGAAATCTGTTTTATGATATACATACAAAGGTTTTTCGTTTTATGCTCCAAAGTATGGAGAGAAACAGTAAAAATTCTTCAGAGTCCAAGGTTATAGCTCTTTCCTAAAGTAGATTTTAGTTCTTCAGATTTGAGTAAAACCAGATTTTTTTTCCTTGCTTGGCACATTTGTTTGGCAGCCAAAATCATTGTTGATCCTGACAATATATTGAAAAATATATAGTGAATAATCTTTCATCATCAAATACAAACTTGTTTCAGCCTGTCAAGTAATACTTATTTTTTGTCAACTTGTTCAATTCTGGATTAAGTAGAAATAAACAGATAATGAATTGTTCTTTTTCTGTTGTGGCATTCCCAAAAGCCACCTGTAATTTGAGCATCTTCATTTCCTCATCAAATTTTTTCCCTCTTTTACTTCAGGCTGTGTAATGGAGACATCCAAAGCATAAATAACCAAGTCAATACTGTCTTTATCTATGTTTGGATAGCATCTTTATGGCTTAGTATTAAATTCCTGAAGAAATTTAAACAAACGTTGTGATTATGTGCAAATCCAAGCCCCATGGCCGAGGTTGACATCATTCTAAATTGCAGGAGTCTGTAACATCATGGGCTGCCTCAGTGGGGTAATTTTTAGCACAATTCAGCTCTGTCCTGCTGACTTGGCACTGCTCAGCTCCACCTGTAACATTGTGCTCACTGGTGGTGTGTTAAGGAATGTCATTGTTTCCCAATCACATCTCTTGCAGAGATGGAATAGATGATGCAGACAGCCAAGGAGATGGCAGCAGTCAGCCTGACACCATTTCCATTGCCTCCAGGACATCACAGAACACAGTGGACAGTGATAAGGTAGGACTGAAATGTGAAAATACATGGCAGGTAATTGCCCCCAAAAAACTGTAAGTGAAAAGCAGAATAGAAGGTGCAGGAAGGCAACCTGTCTTCTACTGAGTGAGCTGAAACCTGTATTCCCCTTTGCTAGGTTATTAAAACCCAATCTGTTTCTGTGTGTACTGCTCTTCCACAGAGTAACATCTCTGTTACTGCTGCTTGTTTGTGGTTAATACACAGAGGTTCAATTGGCTCTGAAGAAACAGCCCAGAGCAGCTTTTTCTTGTCTAGTAAATCTTGTCCTGTGAGATCCAGCTTCTGAACGAGCAAACAGCTGGTTTATGTTACATATTTCCCTCTGAGCTGAAATCAGTTGTTTGTTGGAGGGGAATACAGGTACTTACACACCAATTAATGCACAACATGGGATCCTGGCTGGTATCTTGAGAGCCTGGGAGACCTACCATTCCCAGAGACTGTGATTCTGGAGCCCTCTCCTCACAGACATATGCTGGAGCATATGGATGGCCCTGAGACACGCTAGATAGTGTTGGAATGCTGCACACTTGTCGTTTTACTTGTCAGACAATCTGAGGCCAGATCCCCATCTCCACTAGGATGCCTCACGTGAATTTGTCACCCTGATACCTCCAGCTGTGCTCTTCCACTGAATTAGCAGTTGATTGTAGGAGAAAATGGGCAGTTAATAATTACCTAAGCTACACTGATGAGGTTTGTCATATCCTCTGAGAGAATGCCCATATTCTCTTCATGTGTTGTTTTGAAATCACATATAACTTGAAAAAAGCTGAATTGTCCCATGCCTTTATGGATTTATCTGTTTATTGGGGCTTTAATTATGCTGTCACTTAGACAAGGTAGAGGGGTGCCTTCACAAAATCAGAGTCCAAGCTTTGGTTGTAAAGTTCACAGGTAAGGTTCAGTGCAGACACTGTTTTGAAAGATGGACTCAGAAATATAAGTTAATTGCAAATAAATTACCTTTGTAAGACTATCTGTTGTATTTATCTTAAAGGCACGTCCCCGTGATTTTACTTTTTTCTCCAATAATGTGCATTAGAAAAGTATTAAGCCTCTCAATCCAAAGGCCACTGTAATGTATGCAAATACTTTGCCCGATGTCTGAGAAGTCTTCAGTCCACATGGACTTGTCTTACTTTCTGTGTTTTTCACATTTATCATTCCTGCTAAAAGGCCCTGACTTAGTGCAGTACTTGAGCTCATGCTGAATTTTAAGCACTCTCCTAAGCTTTGCTCATTTGCCCCCAGCCCATTGTCTCAGTTGCATGAATTCCGCCCATGTCTAGGTGAGATGCTCCACGTTGCATGCTGCAGCTGCATTCAAGGGCTATGGTGCCAACACAGGCTGTGTACCCTGAAAGACAGCCCAGCGTGGCAGGAGTTGGTTCAAGGATGCAAGACTGGAAACATCTATAGGAATTTCTATCCAGAACCTTGTTTGGACTGAACAGCAAATGTGTGTGAGATAAACTGAGTAAAGGTCATACAGGGAAAATGTTGTTATTACTGGGGAAGGAGATGTGTCATGCTTTAAACTTTTTTTGAGATGGGTAGGTTAATTTGCTGAATTAAGGCTGTGTGGGTTTGTGTCCTGTTATACATTTAATGAATAGAAACAAATTTGAGTGTGCAGCTAAGGCTAAAGGTTGCTTGTATGTGCTTTGTTGAATCTGAGGTAGCAGTGTATCATCCTTAACTAGAGAGGCAGTTCCTGCTGAACAGTTTCCTTATTGTCTCTGATGCTAATGCCAGAGTACTGTGGAGAATTCAGCTCCTAGAGTGCTGCATTATCATGTCTTTGCTCCCACAAGAATCAACTCCCTGCATCTCTTTATAGTTCTCTCATTTTTTCTGCACAATGTTGCCCAAATTAGTGGCAGATGAAGTTGAGCTGCCTGACCTCCTGTTGAATTGGCAGAGTCACACCTGTGTTCAGTGTCCACTCAGACATGGGGCTCACCTGCTGGCACAAAGCCCTCAGCACACATCAGCACCTGCTGTGCAGGGACTGTCTTGTCAGCATATCCAAAGCTCTGAAAGGACTCCTGATGGTGACATTTTACCACATGGGATTTTTTCCTTCAGCGTGTAGTTGAGTTTTTCTTCTAGGAGGGTCTGAATGAAATGGGATTGGACTGGTGCCAGTTATCAGCAGTGGAAGACAGGACCATATCATGCTCTCTAGGTAGGTTTTCTTGGCAGAGGTGACAGTTCTTGGCACACACTGTAGCATACATGCTATAGTTAACTCTTGTGGTGCTGATAGCAGCTCCAGTGGGTGCAGGGTTCAGCAATCAGTGGTTTCCCTGCCTATTTAACTCCAGCATAATCAGCAGAATTATGCTCATGATTCAGATTCAAGCCTAGAGACTTTTTCCAGCTGCAGCCTCCATGGGTGACTTCTCTACATGCCCCAGTGGAATCTCCATCCAGAGGAGCCAATGGAGAGAGCTCCTACATTTAGAAACTCTGGCTGTTCACAGCAACCTCATCTGCAAACCCATACCAAGAGCTTTGCAGTGCCAGCAGCATGCCAGGATGGCAGCAGATTAATCCTGCCTTGAGACCAGCTATGTATTAACTCCATGCCAGAAGCAATTCTCAAGTAATGCATAAGAGTTGATCTTACTCTCTGAAGCCAAAAGAATTCAAAGATTTAGCTGACACACTTTGTCCTTTCCCTAAACCTTGCTATTATGCCTGAGGATTGCCTAGCACATTAGTTGAGTGTTCAGACAAGAATGTCAAACAACATTTTAGACAAAGAAAATCACAACTTCTCAAAGATTCTCAATTTCAAGTAGCACTTCTGCTTAACAACACTCCTCATGCCTCGAGTCATATGTATTTCTTTCAACTTATTTGTGAGTCAGCTCCTCCTGAGTTGTAAGTAGCAATTTCTGTTTTCTCTCACCATGGCACAGCCCTGGAGCTAAGCTTTCCTTTTGCATTTCAAACTCCTAAAAAGACAAAAAGGTTTTTTGTTGTCAAACGGGAATGAAATAACCTTACTGTACATTCAGCAAGGATTTGTTTTCTCTCAAGACATGTGAATGTGGCCACAACATTTATCAGGGGGATGCTTTGGTGCAGAGGACAAAGCACTTTGACTGGGGGCTGAGTCCTGGTTCTGCTCTGTCCCTCACGTGTTGGATGCCATTGCAAAGTACATTTGATGGCACGTTACCCTTTCCTTCTTTCACCTTGTTTGGATGAGGAATTTGCAGGGGGACACACAAATTCTTGCAAACATTACATTTGTACATTAATTACAGCATTGTCCTCCATTGTCTCAACACATGATGCAGAGCTGAATTCAGACCTGTTTTTGTAGCCTTTATGGTATCAGACTCTGCAGTGAAAATACTCTGAGTTATGTGCCTGAATCCAGAAGTGTTATTAGGCCTTGAAGTATGCAGACTTTCCTGACTGCAGGCAGTGGTCAGGTGATTACATAAGACTCTCCAGGTTAAAGAAAAAAAAATATAGTGTCCAGGTCTGTTTAAATTAAATACCTGATTAAGTAGCTTCTTAAATCTGGATATAAGTATTTAATATCTTTACTTTCCCTGGCCTTTTCTCTCTCAAAAATATGTAAAGCAATTATCCCTAGGCACAAACATTTCATTTTCATTAAATATTATATAGTAGAAACACAGACTTCAAGTAAGGTCTGTAGGTCTGCACCTTTGTAAAAGGAAAGAAGGAAAGAACATATAAAATGTTTCTTTTTCCATTTGCAATCCATGACTATTTCTAAATGCAATCTATCATCTAAAATATTTCATATACAGGAAAAGAATTATTTGGATTGCCATTTGGATAGTGTAAGTTTTATATAGAGGGGGAAAAATGGGTTGATGACCCAGACTCAGTGCTAAAGAATCAATAGATAATGAATGCTATTACAGTAATTGGAATTCCCATTGAGCATCCAGGTCAGGTCCTAGGTAACCTACTACACAAAATTTCTTCATCCTTTTCCAAAAGGCAAAGGAGACAGCTTTTGTTCTGTACAGTAAGCCCTCTTCAGCATGCTATCTGAAATCCTCTCCTTGGAGAGAAATCCTTGCCCTATTCACAGCAGACAGGATTTCGGTCTTTGTATTTGGATTCAAAGCAATGGGGAATGGCATAAAGGAGATGTTACATGCAGGGCATTCTCATTTGTTAAGCCCATTGAGCTGTTGGCTTTGAAACAGCTGTTTCTGGAGATACTGGTCTGGCTTCCAATGGCCTCCTTTTTGTTGGCTTTTGCAGAATACGGAGGAGAGCAGTTCTCATTTCCTTCTGTTGTTTTTGGATGTGGAAAAAGGCTCTGAAATGTGAACTGAAAACGTTTTACTCTCTAAAAATAAATCTACATTATACACTTTTATCTTTGCCATTTGATATTAGACTCAGGTCATCTTTCAGCAGTCATGAGACTGAGATCTTGACCTCTTCCACATTAGTGGTATTATATAAAACCTGGGAATAATCATTCTTCTAATTGAAGGTAATTTGTACAAGAGGGGAGATTTTTGAATTAAGGCTTGTTGGAACAAGTCACTTAGGAACAAATTCTCTTTTCTTGAGAAACTTCTAATCAAGGTAAAATGGCTTTCTCTCTATGATGTTGTTGCTGCAGCAGGAGGTGTGCACTCACTGCTGGTGAGCTCTGTGTTGATTCATGTGCAAGATACACATTTCTACTGCAGTACTGGGGGAATATCAAGGGATAGGGGGTGTTGACCTCATCCACTGTTTGTGTATGGCCAGAACATGTCACTATGCACTGGAGTCTGTTCAGCACCTGAGCCGTGGGACCTGAACAGCAAACACCTGTCAGTGGGAAAATCTCTGCCAATGGTGAGTGGGTGCTGTGTATTGCAGCTGAGGGAAAGAAGCTGGAAGGTGCAATGTCAACTCTGTTGCAGAGCCAAGGAAAAGCAGGATCATGGGAATATGGAGTGGGTAGTGAAGCAGGGAGTCACTTAAATACAGAATCAGGAGTATTTAGAAGTCTTCTTATTTTCTGGAGCACTGTGTTAGGTGCCAGCAATTTATCTGCTGGCCATTGACCTGAGGAGGTTTCTTCCTCCAACCAAGATATTTTGCTCTCAGTGAATTGGATTAGATTAAATAACTGTGAGTTTCTAAAGGGCAAAGGAATGGATTGATTTGGTCCCATTTGTGTAAGTAGTGTTGTGGTTATTCTGCCACTGTCCAAGCAGGTGCTATGCCAGAATTCAGTGTACTGTCTGGAGTGCTGCTTCCTCGCAGGGGCTGAGTTATGGGACCACAAGTAAAATGAAATTTATGTAATAGAAAATGACTGCTGACTGTTAAGTGAATTTTGCCTGTGAAGGGATGATAAAGAGGAGTGAATTATGGCCCCAGAGGATGTATTTCTATTGCTTGAATGCTGCCTAGCATTAAAGCAGGTCTCACACAGAGTTCCTACCACTCTCACCTGTGGAAAGGAGAAAACATGATAGCGATCAAAGGAAAACCTGACATAAAACACTTTGGCTCTTTAATTAGCCTTCTTGACGACTCACTAGCTATAGGTGGTTAACTCTTTTGAAGATACTGTCATGTAGTAGCAATAAGTTTATCTTACCAAGAAAATAAATTGTTCAGCCAGGAGCTGACATCTCTCTTTCTCTCTAATGGTAGTTTCTTAAAATTTCGTCAGGCTTTGGAGGGCTGCCTCTCAGTTCTGGCTCTGCATCTTGGTTAGGACTCCTGTAAATTCAGCTCTTCCCTGAGAAAAATATACAAATGTATGTATCTTTTTTTTCACTGTGAATGGTTCCCTGAAACTAAAGTCATTGAAGTGACATTTGGAGCTGATAAAAGGAGACTGGTTTATCTCTGCTGGCAATGCCTGATTTGGCATGAACTTGCCTTTCTAATCATTGATATTCAGTAATATTACTGTGGCACTTTTCTTTTTTTCCTCTCTTTCCTAAGTATAAGTAAGGACTGTGCCTTTGCTTCCTGTATTTCTTATCAGGAATGCAGCAGTTCCAACATCATGAAATGTTCCAGCTTTTGATTTGCAGAGTTCTACTTGTCAGTCTAAATTTGATGTTTTTCAGTCTTTTGGAAAATTAACATGAGGCTCTTGGAGTGAAATATAACACACTCAAACAGACAAGGTATAAATTACATTTTCAGATTTCCAAATGAAGGAAATCTGGACTGAAGTGCTACATGTACTTTGAATTGTGCAAACTTTCATGGGCACTCACAAAAAACTCTGAACCACAGAGGGAATCCAAATAATTACAACCATTCTTTCTCAGTGTTGGGCCCATGCTCTGCCTTGGTATAACTTAATCTCTGCTTTGAGGACTTGGCTGATAGGTCTCCCAATGCCTTTATTTGTCTGTGCACCAGTCACTCTGGCTTGTAGCTGTACAGAAATTTACCCACCTGCCATCTGCAGGCAGAGTCATTTTACAGCTCTTTTCTTAGTGATTTATAATGCATGTAGCAAAGAATCTCCAGCTCAGGTATTAATCCTGGTTTTGCCTACAGCACAGATCTCCCAGAACAATTCTGGGGGCTTTGGAACTTCTTTTTCTCTGTGAAATTTGAAAAAAAATGGACTTTGGTCTTCCCTGGATTGGAACCAAATTTCAAAACAATCAAAAAAGTAGCTTTTACCAATCTTGGTTTTCAGCCAGGTTTAATCCTGGCTTGAATTACACATTGCCTGTCTTTTCTGGCACCCATTTCTAAATGTAACAGGTAGGTGATCAGGAGATTTACCCCTGAGAAGAGATCTGTCAGGGATGCAAGTGCTACCAACAGTAAGGACATTTGCTTTCTGTTGCCAGCCAGTTTTTGCTGTAGCTGTGGGTGGAGGCAGCACCAGGCACAGGCTGTCTTGTTTCACAGAACCTTCTTGGAAATGGTTCTTTTGGCAAACAAAATAAAATATGATCAGCTGCTTTTAAAATATAACACTTGTTGGAAGCACTTGCAAACTTCAAGGTAATTATTCAGGGGACTTTACAGAAAGTCCTAATCATGTAGTGAAGCCTTATTCATTTTTTCTTGTGCTGCGTGGCTGGACAATTTCCCTCACACCTACTGAGGAGGTGATGACAATGGATGAGTTTCCTCAATAGCCTCCCCTTTTTTTTAATCTAGTAGTTGAATTTTACCAAGAAATTTCCCAGATATTTGAGTGTTTCACACTGTCAAAATACAGCAAAGCCAAAACATCTGCAGTGCCCATGGAAATAGCAATCATGTTGTGTTCATTTGGTAATATCTCCAGGAAATAGCTTCATAAAAGGCAGGCATGAAATTTTCCATGCATCTTAAATATCTCAGCTGGGATTTGTGAAAGTTAGTGAATTGAAGTTTAGCTATTGAAGTTTAGTGGGACCTCTGCTCTCAAAATTCTTGGACACAATTCTTTCCCCAAAGGAAAGCCATTCCTGTGGTGGTCAGTGCAGGGTCACTGCTCAGCACCCACAAGTTTATTTCCAGACCAGTGCAAGAAGCAGCAGATATTTTCTTAACACCTCTCCAAAGTTTGGTTGGTTTTTTGTGGCTATAAATAACTGCAAATATGAATCCAGATTCAGTTGGATGATGAGATGTTGAGAACAGATTCAACTGCAAGTCCCTGAAAGTGAAGTCCGACAGAAAGGGGTTTTTCAAATATATCTTTTCAGCATTTTGCTCCATGCAGAAGTGGCAGTTACATCCAGGGCAGGTAGAATATGCTCCACCTGTTTTATAAAGTGTGTAGTTTTGTAAATTTTCATTTCTGTTGCTCTCCATTTCATAAAGAGCATTTGCTATTGACTGTAATAAGTTATGCTTTTTCTTTCAAGACATAAGGATCAGCATTCAGTATGCTTTCAGTCTTATTCTTAGATCTTTTAAATCTAGTGCATACTTTGGTGGAAAATAAGTAAATCAGTAACACTTGAAAATATAAGTCAAGTCCCATTATCATGAAACAATTGTATGGGACTCCTTCAGATTGAAGGTCTCCTGAGAACATTATAAATATAAACATCAACACATTCCTGTTGATGGTATTTAAATGTAGTTTCTGTGATAACCCACTTGATCTCTCCTTTCTATTCCTGCAAGCAGTGTGAAAATCAGATTCTTTTCTGGTGTGCTGATGGACACATTCCCTAGAGAGGTGCAAGGCACACAGAGTTTGTATAATCATATAATCTTAGTTCATATGATGAGTATCCTAAATCCACTGCAAATGTTATATCTCTCAATCACAAGACACTTCTGAAGCACATGTGATCCTGCTTAGGCAGCATGGCTGTAATTTTAAAATGTACAGAATAAGGTGGAAAGTGCTGCTTTAAAAGATGGCTGGAAACTCATCTATGGACAGCACTATGGTCTTACATGACAGGAAATAAGTTCCATATCAATAAGTCTATATTACTAAGCAAATAACAACAGAAAAAAGATATTTTGATTCCTGCTGTGAAGAAAGAGGATGTTTAAGTTAGGGGGATGTTTAAGTGAATAAGTTTGATGCAATCAAAACAGACTAAGAGGGAAGGAAGTACAGTAAAATCCCTGTCTTTATTTCAAAGACATGACCAATTCCAGTGATTTTAAAATAGAAGGATTAAGATAAATTAATGATTTGCACAGAAAAATTAAAGGATATTCTGGTTTTTAGCTCTGCAGGGGAACCAGTTGTTGTTTGACTTTTATAAATGTGCTGTGATTTCCAAAGAATGGGATGTCAAAGAATTGTTGCCATTTACCTGCATTAGAAATTGAGTTGGACTTCAGGTGGGAGAGGAGTTTCTGTCTCTGAACTGATCTTTGACTGATTGGGAAACAGTTCAAATTGATTAATGTTAGTCAAAGTTAGTATTTTTTCCAGCAAAAATGGTTAGAAAAAACATATGTGTCTGAAGAAATCAAGTGATTGAGTTCCTTCCTCCTTTATATCTGCTAATGTGAGAGCTGAACTGTAAGACATTAAAGGCCATTTCCTCATTATTGCTATCAAAACTAACATTGTGTTCCTTCCCTTTCTCCTCATGAATGATTCCTTTTCACCTTTGTCCTTGCACCTTGTGCACAGCAGAGGATGCCAGTCCTGGAGTGACACTGCTGAGGTGATCCCTCACCATCACCTCTATCAGGGGTACACAGCAGCTGCCCAGATACACCTTCCCAAAATATTCTGACACCACTTTGGAAACCAGCCTGCTCAGGACAAAAAAATGGATACTCCTGCCTCAGCCTTGTGCTGGTGTTCCAAATTAGTCTGTTGATTAAAGGGACAAAGTAAATTAAAAGTGCACAGATTATGGGGTCCCCTCCAAATGAGGACATTAATAGAGAAGGAAGTGTTCATCAGTATTCTGGGGTTGTCTCTTTATCCATTCTTGGGCCACTAGATCATCTAAAGTTCTTGGCTTGGAAAGAAAGGAGCAAACAGTATTCAGAACTTGTTTTTTAGAAGGGTATTTTTATTATATTTTTCAATTTCATCTCAAGTTCTACTTTCTGTGTTGTCATTAAGCAAGAAGTTGTTCCTCATCTAAATCTGATCATTTTCCTCCTGTTCTTCAAAGAACTTGAGTTCATGTTTATTTTTCCTGTGCTGTTGTTTTGAGTTGTTTCTGGGGTTTCATTCTGGTGATTACAGTGTGTTTGTTTAATTTGGATGTACAATATAAAATATATCCCTCTGGAGGAACAATATGTTTTCTTTTTGGCACAGGTTTTTTTTTTTCATTTTAGAATTCGTCATTTGTGTGTGGTTAATGCTTACTAGAGATGCCAGATTTGTTCAAGAAACTTAGAAAACCTTGGAACAGCATGGTTCCAGCTATAAAGGGCACATAGGGATAACACAGGGTAACTGTCTAGAAATGAAGAAAAGTTTTAAGTGAGATCAGAACTTAGTGTTAGGAAGTGACCTTTGAACAACACCTAATTTCATTGATCCAAGGACATTAGAGGACACTGGAGATCATTCAAGCTTGAAGTTAATATTAGCAAGAAGTTTGATTGGGAAAAAAGTGTGTATGAAGGAGGAGACTACAGGGAGCAGTTCCAAATTCCCTTTTTCTTCATATTAAGGTGATCAAGTCAGGAAAATACAGTTTACAAACAATATTTATAAGAATACCTTTAATTCAGTCATGTAGCAGCTTTTAGGTGGGTGTCCAGAAATTCTGCTGAAGGGTCTCTTCTTTCATTAAGTGTACATCTGCAGCAGCAGCCACTGCCACCTTGCCTCTGAGGGATGTTAGTGTGTGCTGGTGGCCGTATCCAGATCTGGCTGAGTCTTAGTGTGCTGAATTTATCCATTCCTGGGGAGTCACCAAGACTGTGTGTCTCCAGAGCTCATCAGTTCTTGGGAAAATCTCACAACCTACCGTCCCAGCTCATACTTCTCTCTTCACTTTGCTGTCTGCCAGTAAGTGTTTCTTCATCCAAACCTGCAAATAAAACTTATATAAAACTTATTCATGCATTCTCCTGTGGCATGGCCCCTGTACAAGGTGGAATGCCTGCTTATGGGCAAAAAGGAGCAGCCAGATAGTGAGATAATTTATTTTAACCGTTTAACCTTAGTCTTTGTGTGTTGCCTGGTTGAGCACATCTGTGACCATGGAGGACCATGAAGAATCAGAACACAGGTACTGGACTGGGAGGCAGTAGGAGGAGGCATGGGACATGGAGGGCAAGCCACAGGGAAGCACAAAGCTGGGCAAGTAGCTGAGGGAGGCGAAAGATTTCCTGAGAACTGGAGACATTCCATGTGAGGGGTCTGGAGAAAGTGATCACACCAGTCAATGTAGCATCATTTTCTCTTCTCTTTCCCTTTAAATCCCAGTAGGGGATTCTTTCTTCTCACCCCTAGGTCAAGCAGGTAGGAAAAGGCTTTGAGTTATGGGAAAGGCTATTCTGGTTTCTTCTACTTGTCCACAAACTCGCAGCCTTTTCAGTGATCTAAGGCAGTATTTATTCTGGAGCCTTGGACTCAGCATTCTCCCCACCTTGTAAACCACATGTATGCCTTGCTACTGGCAGCTGATGGAAGGGAGACAGGCATGCAAAGCTTCCTCCAAGCCTCCATGTTCAGGACCCACGTGCTGCTGCTGTCCAGATCAACTTTATTTTTCTGTTTGTGTCTTGCATTGATTTAAAACCCACCAACAATCCAAATCAAACTCTCCCTCCTCAAATGTGTGCAGGCCAGAAACACAGGAGTGTGAAACATGGCACAACTCCACAACCCCTTTTCTGCCTGGGTTATTTTTGCCTGACCCTACAGCATCACTTCCTGACCATAGCTGCAAATAAACAATTCTTGAAAGCACAAGACTGGACCACACATGTGTGTTTTCCGCTGGCATGGAGAAAAGCTGTGTGTTGATTGCTGATTATTTATTTTCACAAGAGTCAGTTGGGTTTGTTGTTATGTCTTTAGGGTACCATCTCTCGAGGTGCTGATCCTTCTCAGCTTGCAGGAGGAATTGAGGGTTGGAGCCAGCTGTGCCCCACAGGTCCTGGGCCTCAGCTGGCATTATTACTAGAAGTTCTCCAGTGTTGATATTTACTGCATGATCCTGAGCAGTCAATAGGAAAGGACAGCAGGGATCTACCCAGCGGAAGGAACCCTTAGCCAAGCCATGTGCTTTTCCTACAAAACTCAAGTCGTTGTCAAGCCATCAGTTAGAAGTGTGACATTTATATAGAGTAAAGAAAGGAAATTGAAATGCACACAGAGAAACTTCAGCTTTATGGCTTGCTGCACATAATGCAGTGAGAGCTGATTTTTGTATGAATTTAACTGATTGTCCTTAGAAAGGTGAGAGCTGTGTTCTCTATCCATTGCTACCCATAGAATGGGCAAAAAGGCATTCACCTGACTGGTCTTTGCCTTCACATCCTGGACACATCCTGGACAGTCCTCTTCTGTGCAGGCTTCCAGTGTGAGCTGGGGCAGTTAAAAGGCTGATGGTCCCCTGCCCCTGAACCTCCCCATCTGCAGATCCAGCCTCACCCAGCTCTGTACTGGCTTACACAGCTGTGACTGCAGGGACAGGCTGGGCACTGACGTTCTTGAGTGACCTAGCAATGGCTGAGCAGACTGGGGCATCCCTCTGCATCTGAGATATAACAGAGGTGTAAACCAGGCCTCCAGAGGTTGTTTTTGTGGGTTGTCTTTTGAAATCTCCAAGGTTTCACGTTCTTTCTTAGGTCCTGGCCTCAGTGCAGTTATTTTGCATAAACTCCCTCCAACTCTGAAGTTCTGCTGTCCTCCCTGGCAACTGAACCTTTTGTACCTTTTGCCATTATGAAATCTCTGTCCTTCAAACTTACTGGGAGAGAAATTTGAGGACTGAGAAAGGACTTTAAAAATCAACCCTTTCTCAGGCTCATCATGTTCCTGCCTTATGACCTTCTCTTTGTGTGATGCCCATGTGTTATTTATGAGCACTTGGCTGCTCCTTTCCACAAAGAAAAAGATAACATTGTTGAGGCTGAGGTGCAATTAGTTATGTGGCACTGCAAAGAGCAAGAAAGGGGATGGTGAGTGCTGTTGTACTGGGTTAGGCAGCTGCTAAGGTCAGAGATGCAAGGCACAAAAGGTAAGTATTTTGAAAAAATGCAGAGGAAACAGGGTGATATTAAAGCAGTTTTATTTCAAGTCAAGGAAAGCACCTCACTGTTCACCAGGTGAATATCTGGCTTTAAACCTCTCATAGCTCCACATCACATCCAGCCTTTCAGGAGTCCATCAGCTGCTCAGGATTTTGTTTCAGTAGGAGCAGGATTTGCCTCCAGTCTTTGACCAAATCGCTTTCCTTGTGATGGGGGAGGTAAAAGAATAAAGATAGTTAAGTAAGAGCTGGGCTGAAATGGATGTCTTTTAAAAAAATATACAACTGATTTTTCATCTGCTGGTTCCCACAGTCCTTCCTTGCAGTGAGAGACAGAGAGCAGCACTGCTGCATTTCAGGAGAACCAAATGAGCTCCCCAGGTACAGATCTGAAAGGTGGCCACTTGCATGCACAAACCTGGAATTTTTGCTGATTGGAGCAATAGAGTAACTGCTAAAATTGATCCTAATGAATGAGAGCATCCCTTTGCTTTTCTTAATGTTATAACTGGTTAATTCCCCAAAGAAGTCTTCTGGGCATCCCATCCCTATGTAAAGACTATGGTTATGTGTCTTAATAGGATAAGTGCTTTATAAAACAGCTCTGTAATATTTTAGTTGTCTCTTTTCATTTCAGTAACAAGCATAAGGGAAGCTAATCTCCCAGTACACAGGGATTTGCAATCACCATTAATGGAGATAATTCCCCTCATGGGAAACAATAAAAAATACCATTGTGAGAGCTAGAACACTTCTCTAGCTTTGCATTTTTGTCACAACAGATTGTGTCTCTCTTGCTAAATTTCTTTATGCTCTAGAGGGAAAAACGAATCTGGCAAAGAGAAGTAACTTTAATTGTGAAGATAAACTCATGATGGGGCACAGTAAGGGTTTCTGAGTTTTCCAAGACAGCATCTGTATGATCGAGGAAAATGAAATAAAATCATGGTAGCTATTAGCAGTTCAGTGAGTTTTAAATGAGCCCTGAATGATGGCAGAATTAAGAACAGTTTTAGCCTTTTTCACATTATCATCACTAACAGAAGGGGTCTCACCTGCTGTTTGTTCTATTTTGATGGTAAATCCTTTCCTAACAAATGTACTGTAAGAGAGCAATTGATTTCAATTGCATGGGAGATCTGTCTCATATTCCATATCCCTCTTAGAAGCTGGTTTTCCTGTCTTTAAAATATGCAGCAGTGGAGATTAATACATTGGTTTGGTTTTTAATGAGTGGACCTTGGATTTGAAGGTTTGCTGCAAACTCTTTTATTTAAATGCTTTCTTATTTTTGGCGCCATTCTTAGAATGCTATGCATAGCATTATCTGGCTATTAACTCTTGTGACAAGATGGATTTTAGGATTGAATAAATTGTGAGCATTCCTTTTAAATTGCTGGAGCCAAAGGGGTTAGGAGTGTAGGAGTGTTAGATTACCCAGCTGCAGTCATTCCCTCTGCACAGCCTTGTGATATGTTACGAGGGTTTTGTGGCTGAGTAGGAGGGAAGAAGTCACTGGAAGCAGCTCAGATTGCTCATCCTCGACTCACCACACAGGGTAGGTGACCAAGCTCTTTCATGAGCAGCAGGCAGAGAGAGGGAATGATAGCCTTGATTTAGCGCAATATAAGCTCCATGCTGGGCATATAGTTACTGTCCTTTGAAGTCAGCCAGATTTGAACCTTTTGTGCTTAGTTGTGATTGCTGTGCTGCATTTTTTTGCTTTGCCCACCATTATGAGCTGGTGCAATGTGCTAATGCAAGTGATGTTTCTAGAAGCTGTTTGAGGGGTCAGTATGTTTCCATTGTGTGACAGGTTCCAGTGATTTTTTTGGTGCAGAAAAATAGACAGTTCCTCTCTTCTTCAACTGCAAAATAGCAAATATGGAATTCTCTCCTGTTAGAAGTGTTGTGTTAAAAGGCACATATGAGCTGTCTGCATTCAGCTGCCTCTCCCACCTGTGCATTCCCACCTCCACTTTTGGAAACCAATTCCAGGCCAAACCCTGTCTCTTTTAAGCACACGAGGACTGACTTTAGTGGGGCCTGAATTTGTGTCCCCACTCAAGCAGGTTATTGCTTTGAAACAAGATAATGTTATGAGCCTCCCATTGACTTTGAGCCAACACTAGTCTTTTAGTCAAGCAAGGAAGGGTCATGTTTTTAGATCCAAAGATTAAACATTTCCTTCCTGCTGTCACACCTGTTTTCATTGAAAAGTGCTGGCAGCATGAAGAGCTGCTACCATTTAAAGTCAGCTCTTGCTTGGAACAAATCATCCTCTGTACACACCTTTCCAGCTTCTGCTGAAGTGCGTTCTGGGGTGATTAATTCTTACACAAACAAACTGATGACTGGGTGATCATTTCCTTACCTGTTTCTCACATTCATGTGATATTCCCCTGCCTGCTGCATAGTGTGCAGTGGTTTACTCCATCTTCAGTTTTTTAAAGGAAAAAATGAAGTTTCCTATCTTTCATTTTTCCATATATCTAGATCCAACCTCAGTGTTGCCAGGAACTTTGTTCACTGATGCTGGTTAGTCAAGGAATTGTTTTTGTCCCACTATCTAGTTTTAATTTTAGACAATGTTCTGGCTGAATAACTGGCCTGTTATTCAGGTTAGCATGTCTCAGTTGTATTTAAACAGGGTTTATGTTATTACATTGACTTCAGATGCAGCAGAAATCAATGTCAACTTGAATGTCACTGTTGGGCGAGGCTTTTATGTTAATGGAATGGGAAAGGAACAGGAGAAGGGAAGACAATAAAGAGTGAGTTGCTCAGTTCCACAGAAATGAAATCAGAAGGTGTGACCTTTAATAGGAAAGAACTAGCAGAAGGAGAAAGAATCACATGATCCTGTCTCCTATGTCAGAGGATAAATTGGGGATGTTTCGGCACAAGGGGTAATGGGAACAAATGATTCTGTGACTGTCTTGTCTCTTCTGTAGGCTTGAGCAGTAGTGTCATTGCTTGGTCTGATCTTAAGTGTAAAATGGAGAGCACAGGGTGCTTGTGAAAGCCCTTTGGTCTGATTGCTGAGATTGTTATTTTGCAAAAATCAGAAATACTGTCAGGCAGCGTGCCTGGATAGTGAGAAGTGGGAATGAGGCATGATGCCTAAAGTGCAAATGGTGGGAAGTGGGAAAATGGGAACAGCAATAAAGCCTAGGGGCTGGGATGAGCAAAAAACAGGAAGTGAGGCATGTGGAACAGCCCCAGGCAGTGGCTGGATGTTCTAGACTTTGGATCTGATGGGATCAGGTCCATGCCCCATTGGGACTGGCTGTGTCCAGGTGGCTCTATTGGGTCTGGCTTTTCTGAGAGGAGACAGAGGGCAGCCCATAGCAAGGGGCCTGGTGGGAGCCAATTGTTGTCTGCAGCTGAAGAGGAATCTGACACTCTCCAAAGATACCAAAGAGCCTGTTGGCTGAGATTTCTTCTCTAGGAATGAGACAATATTGGTTAAAGATGTTCTTGGTGCTGGTGTGCTAATGTCTTTAACAGATGAGTAGGAGAAATGGCTGGAAATACTGCCTTTTGGAGTAGGCTCTTTGCAAGCAAATTAGATACCATGAGTAATGAATGCATTTGACAGCAGAGTTTTTGATTTTACAACACATTCATAACACCTTGGAGCACTTAGTACCTTGTTAACCCAATTAGTATACTCCGAAACTGCCAAGGCAATCTGAAAAGCTATTAATCATATGCCAAGCTATCCAAGATCACACTTTGTTATTACTGCAGAGGCAGCCAGGAGTGGATTGGGAAAGAAGCAGCTTCAAACATCAAAATGCACAGACAACTGGTCACAGTAAAACCAAATAATACTGAATTAGAAATTCATAAAATAAAACAAGCCATCATACCATAGACTGGCCTGCCTCATTGGCACTTTAGGAACTATAGCAGTGTATGAGTGGAAGTTGCATATCCTGGAGCTATGAAAAGAGCTCTACATGATTTGTGCTGAGCAATGCTGACAGAACCACTCCAGCCTGGAGGCTGTGCAGGTTTTTCCTAGCACGGCCCAGAAAAAGGAGCCCAACTGCAGCCTGCAAGCAATCAGACATGCACCTACACCTGACTTAACATCCTGGCATTGAGCAACTTCAGATTATACCCAGTGTGAGTCATTTCCAGTCTCCGGGGTTCAGGGCTAACATTAAAGCACAGTTCAGCCCTCAGGAACAGGTGATCCTTGACCTCTGTTGCAAGACAGCTTTTAAAGCTGTAAATGTAATGGGATGGTTTGGTCCCATCCAGGAGGAACAGGACAGGGATTGTGTTAATTAAATGCCCATTAGGGAGCTGCTTTCCAAATCTGTTTGAGTTTCATAGCAGGGTCTCTTATGCTACAAGGATGTCTAAGCTACAGCAGCAAAGCTGGTGAGGTTTCTACTGCTGTAGTAATGGGTATCTGTGTTCCTGCATGAGGTATAAATAATGCAAAAAATCCTGAGAAACTTTCAGAAATTGTATTTAACCTAAAATAAAAACAGTAAGAGGATTCATGTCAGATATTCCAACTCACGTGTCAGCTGATAAAAATGTTGCAGTTTTCAAAATCTGCTGTCTCATTTGTACTTAATACCACTGAATTGCAGACCTGGTATATTGGCTCTAGGAGTAACAATGAAATGACAAATAAAGAGCACGAGTTAATGATGTATTAAACCCTGTTCATGTAATTAATGCAAGTTAGCAGCTGTTTATGGAAATAAAATTGAACTAGCTTGATTTTTTATGAGTTTATAATTCAGCTGATAGAGAAAATAGTGATAGACTTTTGTAGGCATTTGATTTGGGCCATGTGATATTTTTATTAACAGAGGAGAACAATAGAAAATAAACATGCAATATATTAAATGATGGAAACCTGGCTATTTGACAGATACAGATAAAATATATTTATTATAGGGCAGGCAATTTTGTAGAGAAATCGGGGAGAGACCTTTGTGATAGGAGAAATTTTTTAACTTCGTTTTCCAAGGAAGCAACATTTTCTTTCATGTTTTCCACTCTGTGCTCTGCCCTCTGATGACTTTTGTACCCATTGGACAAATTTTAAGCAACTTAGTAGAAACCTCTGATCTCATTTCTGTGGAAATCCACATAGGGCTAGGGAGAGCAACCAAGAATTTGTTCTAATTAGAAGAAATGCAGTAGTATGAGCACATGCATGAGCACACACATTACTGGAGATTCCATATGGCTGAGAGACCTCATGGATGTTTGACCCTCAGGAGAAACTTCCACTGTAGCTGGAGACACAGCTCAGCTCTGTGGGAAGCTGGCCTGGGCTGGGTCTGCTCCATGGGGACTGCTAGTTATGCATGAGAAGCCAAAAAAATTAAAAGTATGTCACTAATGCCTGCAGCTGGATGAGCAGTCAGGAGCAAAAAGAACAGGCTGCTGATACAAATAGCTTGGCTGGCTTTCCATAGGTAAACAGGAGCTGTTGTGATAACTGCAGATCTCACTGTCATAGGGGAAAGGACATCAGTCCTCTTTCAGACTCAGAGTCCAGTAGTGGTGTTGAGGAGGCTGATGACTTCCCCAGCACTAAGATGGCTTTTCTCTTGCTAGAAATGTGCTGATCCAAACAGCATGTTTCTTGCAAAAAACAACCAGTAGTTAAATGCAGGCTTGTACTCGGTCTCATGGAAATGTGACTGGCACTATCCCCATTTCTGTGACTCAGAAGAGATACAAGAGAGTGGAGTCATCCAAGTTAAACATTGGACAAGAGATGGAGTTAGAACAAAGATTGTCTATGTCCCAGGCCTTCTGCTAGGTTTTTTTACCTTCCGTATCTGTATGTTCCCATTTTTAAATGGCAAACCAATCCACATGAACATAAAACCAGCACCTTTCTTAGATGAAGGTTTGTAACAGCTTGGAGCACTCAGCACTCTTGAGACACAGCTATGGTCTGCTCCGTTGCTAACGCTTTTGGATTTTAATTATTTTGAAAACACATTTGTAGCAGCATATGCAAGAGCAACAGGGTAATAATAACAATAAAGCTATGTTGTGTTTTCGGTATAAAATCTTTGGTTTGAAGTTTGCGATTTATGTGTTCTGGAACTGGATTCTTGCCTTATAAAACAATGCAGCAGCCTTTTCTCATTTAGTTAGCCATCCATTTTTATTAGGGTGCTCTATACAATGCCTGCAATAATATTATAAAGGTGCACAAGGTTCATTATTTCACAACACGTGACTAGCCAAAACCATTATTATTTTTATAGCAGCCAGGCTTTCTATTGAAATACAGTTTGGATTATAACCTTTTTTTCCTCCTCCCTCTTTTCTCTACCCAAAGCTGAGATGTGCAATTGCTCCTTTACAGATTGCTTTTCCACTCCCCTACAAAACATGTAGTTTTCTGTGGAATTGATGGATTATAATGGGAACAGATCAGTGATAATGCATTGCTGGAATACAGCTATCCCCAAGAGAGCTTATAATAATATCCAGTCTTCCTAAGCTTTAAAATCTGCAGTTTGGACAGCCTATAGCTCTAATATGGAATCTAGCTCTGAATTTTCCCTGCACTTAGAATTCTTTGATGCTCAATTATTGTTTGGGTTCTGCCCTCTCTGCCACATTGCCATGGCAACTGCCTTGCATAAAATCCTATGCTCAGACAATACAGCCCCTGCTTTATTGAAGGGCTCCAGGCTCAGAAAAGTTGAAATTGTTCAGAGCGATTACTGAAGATTAATGACTGTGCTTTGAGCACCGCAGAGCATATTTCTGAAAATCATGGTAATTAAATAAAAAATACATGCAGGTGGTGTGTTCTTCCAGTCAGGAGTGTTGACACCTGCTGGGAGTGGTGGAGTTACAGTAAATCTGCAGTAAAAGCACCTGGGGGTCTTATTCCAGCACATAGTTCCTTCATGCTAAATAGCTGCGGTGTGTGATTAGCTGTGGTGGTTTTCCTTCTCCAGTTCTCTGGTTGTAAATGGAACACCCTGACCAAGGTTCCCCACTGGGGCTGGTGTGTCCCAGGCTGGTGCTGTGTGCTGGGCTCTGCCAGCCCAGTGGGTCCCTTGATGAAGCCAGTGCTCTGTTTCCTGCCACTGGCCTGCCATAATTCCGTGGGCACCTTAGTGGTTGTAAGGAAGATGAAAACAGAGCTGCAAATTGCTTGTGCTGAATCATAAACCAGGACGTGTTTCATGAGCCCATTAAGCACATGCTCTTAATGTTAAGCATATGCTGAGCTCTGTTCAACAGGAATAGAGTTAGGTTAAATACATGCTTTTAAGTCCTGCACTGGTTTGAAGGTCCTTTAGGGTTGTGAACCACACTGGGACAATTAATTAAATACGTTGATTAGATTTGCAAAAGTGTTAGCTACTTTCATGTTCAGTAATAACATCTTTAATATAACATGCCATGTTAGTTGTTAAGCAGCTGTCATACAGCAAGATTTAAAATAACCTTAATGGGAGTCAAGGCATTTTGTCTTCCCCAAAAACAATAGAATACCCTTGGTTTAGACTTTTCCCCCTGCAAAGGCGAGCAGTACTCCTCAGGATAGCCTCCAGAATCACACCTGTTTGAGAGCAGAATATTACAGCCTTGTTACTAAAACATGTGTACTAGGAAAAGCCTAGCTTAGGAAAAAAAATTCTAATGTATTCTAAGGGGATACAAATATTAATTCATACCAGATGCATAAAGGCTAGGGACATCTTTGTTCACTACAGTGGGTCTTTCAGAACCTGTTTCAGATCTTATGTCTGCCATATAAGATCTCTGTTTGCAAACATTGAGAAACATGCAAGTATGAGAATTAATGAAAAAAAGTGTCTAGCAAAGAAGAAATGCATGCAGTCTAAAAGGGAACAATAATTCATTTTGAGATCTAAACTTATTTTTAAAGTAGCTGTTTGTAGGTTAACTTCCTCAATTCAGAAGCTTAGCCATGTGTGTCAGTGAATTCGTTAGCCCTTGGCTGAAGTCTAATCATTGTTGGAACAAGAGGTAGGAGAACCAGTTGTCCTAGAGGATCCATAGGGACAATACCCATGAGGTTGAATTTAGCAACAATCCCAGTGCTTAAAGGGTGCCTTTGTGTTACTGCACAGGGTAGTACCCCTGCATGGCAGAAAGGCTGGTGGGTTGCACAGCTGGTTGAAAGTGTATTTTATTGCTCCTTGGAGGTTCTTTGGGTTCGTTTCCATATCTAGGAGATGATCCTCTTTGAGAACTGCTGGGTTCTCCCTTGATGCAGCGAGAATATTAATGATGATAATAAATAAATTTGTACTCCAAATTTGCTAAACTGATATTCATGGCCAAAATAGTCCATTGTTCTCTTGTTTGTGGTGAGCTGCTGGTTTTGTAGCAAAACCTGAGAAGCATTCAGGCATCTGGGCCAGACTTTTCCACAGGGGTTATTTCATGTCAATTGCTGCAAATTAGACCCATATAAAATTTATAATGTGTGGGTGTCTGTGCACAGAAATTTAGCTTCCTCAGTATTTACAGAACATAAACCAGTCCTCCTTGTTTAAGACTAGGATGAACATTTCTGTCACATTAGGAAAGGCAACCTTATTTCATTCCACAGCTGCTATTTAAATTCTACAAGATCTCTTTTAATCCTAGACAAAGTTCAAAATAAGATATTTCAAACATCTGCTAACTATTATGGGTCATGCCTGGTAGTAGAGGTAATAAATTATAGCCAAGAAGAGAATCAAATGTCTGTTAAATAATGTTTTTTGTTCATTTCTTCAAAGTTTGTCCTCTTTCAGTGTTATCTGTTCTCTTTTTGAGCATGGTAGTCAACATGCCTACAAAGAAGATTGTGCTGTGCGTGAGGTGATTGGGATTGCAATGGGATGAGGGTGACACCCTTTAGTTCAGGTTAGGGGAAAAACAACAAACAAGTTGGTTTCTCTATTTCAGAGTAGAGGGAAATCTAAATCAATCACAAAAATGCACTCTCTGCGCTGCGTGCCAAAAGCAAGATGGGTGGGTCTAGCAGAATATGGGAGAGAGGGCATTTCAATTTCCTCCAAATGGGAGATAACAGATCAGCTTTCTAGTTTGTCATGGAAACCTTTTGTCAGCCCAGTAACAATGACGTCAAGGTGGCAGTGGCACAGACACTGGGTTAGTTAGTGTAGTGCACACCTGTTGAACTGCCAGAGGGGAAGGTATGTTGGCTTTTACATTTTCCATCCCTGATTCTAAACAACTTTGGTGAAGGTTTAAAAAGTGTTATTCAAGTCCCAAGGCAGTTTTTGTGAGCTGTAGCAGATTCTGACTGTGAGCAGGTGGTGCAGGAGCTTTCACTCTTGGAGAAATCCTGCTGAAAGGCATTTGCTCAAGCAGTGCCATTCCCTCCTGTCTTGGGTATCCTTTTAGAGGGTGGGAAGAGCAGACTTGTATTTCAAAAGAACAGCACCAAATTCCTGCAGAGTGTTTGCTTTGCTTGGGAGTAAAGGCTCTCCTGGTGTTTACCAAAGGAGTTTTTTAGAAACACTCCTACAAAAAGAGAAACTCAAATTTACTACACCAGAGCTATAGCTGTAGTTGTATAGCATTACAGTGTAGCCCATTTTTGGAATGACCTTTCTCCTGTCTGTTTCTCTGGTGGGTCCCTTTTTTTTTGTGTGTGCTTAGTTTTGTTGACTGGGTACTTTTTTGTAAAGTGATATTAGATCACTTTTTTGCTTCCTTCAGTGTTGCTTGTGTGACTACCTTCCAATTTTAAGTAATCAAAAATGCTTTAACAATTCCTTAGAAATAAGCTTACCTCTTTTCATGAGAAAAGTACGTAAACAGGGAAAGCAGTCCATCTTTTCTGCACTATTCATGTATACCAGCAAAATCGTAGAAGTTATGTTTGCAGAAGGCTTTGAATCAGTTAAAGTGTTGCACTGTGTCAATAGTCGATGCAGGTTCTGTTACTATGGCTAGAACATGAATTTACATTAGTTGTATTTCTTGTCTGTGGTAACACATGATAATTCTCTGGAAGTGTGCCCTTGTTATTGCTAACCAGTATGCATGATACAGAATATTTCTTACCATATAGCAGAAAGAGTAGACCTATATAGGGATGATGAATCAAATTATATTGGGTTGCAAAGCAGAATTAAGGCTGAGAAAAAGAATGGCATAAAACAACATAAAGTGATCAGAAAAGGAAAATGGAGTCAACCAGTGTAAATGGCATTTATTGTACAATTAGAATCCAGCTGTATGTAGTGGTGCCAGTGAGTTGTAGAAATTTTTGCAAAGGAACCATCTGGGATTATAAATGCCCAAATTGCCAATGTTGATGACCCATGGTATCCTAATGGAAATGCATAATGTCAAATGGCTGCCAAGTTTCAAGGAGGTAGAAAAACTAATATTGGGCAATAAACATTATTTTCTGTAGAAGATGAAATTGTGCTTCATATGAAAGAAATAAGATTTAGCTACATTAGTATTGTTGCCATTGTGGTCCGTGTAAATTCTCTGGAGATATCTGTGAAGAACTATAATTCTCTTTGGCTTCAGTTTGGAAAATGTTGTACACTCATCTGTATCTTTTCTTTACAGTCACTACTGGTGATTTCAGCCTGACAGAAAGGTATTTCATATGATCTAAAGTCTCTCTAGTATCATTCAATTTTATTTGTGACTTTCTCACTGGAAGGCTAGAAAAAGGTATTATAAACATTTTGAAATAAGACTCTTCCTAAGTTCTCAGTACCACTGATAGGTTGCCTGCCCACCCAGGGGAGGGAGCAGCCTCAGAGACTGGCACATCTTCCAATGACACCTCTCAGCCAACTGCAAGTGTCCCCTCTGCCCTTGCCCTCTGGGGGAGCAGCAGGAGCAGGGCAGTGGGAAAGGCTGTTCCTGGGGAGCCCAGGACCTTCTCAGCTCAGGAGGGGAAATGTTGCTGCTGCAGCTGGGCAGTGATGTGCCAGTGACCAAACCCCTCTGTCTGACTGCCAAGAGTGCGCCTGCCTCTGAATACTGTGTCCCCTGAGTTTTCTCTTTGTTTTCTGCAAGACCTTTTCAGACTCTTTTCAGACTCTGGGTTTTTTTCCCCATGCCTCAGTGGTGCATATTACTGACAAAAATACCTTTGATGTAGGAGAGAAGCAGATTCATTTATCTGCACCTTGGATCAATCCAGACATTAGTTACGGTACAATACAGAGCAGTGTGATAAAGGGTCCTTTTTTTGCTGGAGGGACTGAAAGGGGACCCAGAAAAAAGAGATGGAAACAGTGCAGGCTGTGATAAGTTAAGTACATGCCCTTAATAGGGTTACTACTTACTAAGGCCTTGTGAATCCTGAGAAGGAAAGATGATTTACATTGTGTTTTCATTGTTTTCTTGCAGAAATTTTTCATTGAAAGAGCCACCAGCTCATAACCATATTGTTAGGTGTGGTGATGCAACAATAAATTCTTATTTCATGCAGTAAAGGGCAATTCATTCTCTTATACTTCAAGCATGTTTTCCCTCCACTTAGGACTCATTTTGGCAAACAGAGCATTTCAGCAGTTTCTTCTTTAAATAGGGTGGGGATTAATGAGGTTTGAACACACAGCTCTGCTTCTGTATTGCCTGGGATAGAGGAAATTGTTTACTTATTATTTATCATTCTTATTTTATGAAAGGAAGCAGATGTTTATGCCAAAGGTCTTCCAGCACAGATGAAGTAATACTGAATTCATAAACCAGAATTTGTTAAGGGAGCATAATTCTGTGACTGAAAAAGGAAATATTCAGCCAAGGAAGTGCCCTGCTGGATATTCAGGTTAAGTAGATGGAATAATACCATGTTAATTGCTACAGGCACAAGCATGGCAGGCAGACTGTTGATGTAAGAGTAATAAGAAATGGATTTGAAGCAAGAGCAACAAAAGTTAATAGTTTTTTCCTTAATTTTAAGATTCTTCAGTGTGCAGCTTGAGAACCTGATCTCAAAGTGAATTAAAGTTGTATAAGGGAATTGCTCAGTTTCATTAAAGGGTTGTTTATCTGATTATCACTTTTTATCTGATTATCTGCTGGTATTCACCATCTTCCTTTGTCTAGCCCCAGGTACCTGTGTTGCCATCTGCCCTCCCTCACTGCAGTCCGGTGCTCCCACAGCTCTACTCCTTTCCAGTGCCACTATCCTTCCCTGCATGGGCTTCTGTTTTCTGTCTCACCTGAACCTAGGATGCCACAAAATCAGCTGAAATTCAAGCTGAAAAAAACCAACTCAGATCCACTCTCAAATGCAATGGCAATGGATTCACTGTCTTTCTGAAAGAGAATTTCTCACAGATTATCTTTTTTTTCCCAGTTATTATCAAAAAATCAAATGTGGTTCCCCCAAGCACATATTTTTATATCTGCCAGTTAAGGATAAGATGGAGATTTAGTTGAGGATTTGCAGAAGAGACCCAAAGGAAGCAGTGTCCAATTCTCACTGACCTTCACTGACTTCAGGGTCTGTCCCTTCCCAGCAGCAGCTCTGTAACTGAGCTGCCCTGGATGTGTCCTCCACATGGTTTGAGACACACTGGGTATGCTATTGACAAACATTAAGTGTACTTGGATCTCAGGCTGAAAATGTTACACTCAGCTACCAAAATCTTTTGTTTCTCCTGGACACTCTTGCATTACACACTGAGAATGTTTTGAGCTCAGGTCATATCACCTTCCTCTGCATGCATTGAGTGCAAAAGATAAATGTGGTATTAGGGAAGAAAAGAGCAGGTGTATGAGTGTCATGGATAGACACACAGATGTCTGTCTGTGAAAACTGAGGCCTCCATATTTGCTGGATTCAGTCTAGGAAGAGCAGAAACTAATGTATTCATCCGGGAACAATTTGCATGTAACAGTGATTGCACAAGCCAGAGCATTTTATTGGAAGTGTCTTCAGGGAGAGAAATTAAGCAGAGGCCGAGAATGTGCTTATCAATCGACCTTATTATTCTGCTCAACCTTTGATAAATGAACCTAGCAAGTTCTTTCAGGCTCCTCTCAATCTTCTACTTGTTTGTGCTGGATTTCATTGATTCATATTTAGCCCTCCCTGATAATATGATGTGACAGAAAATGTAAATGACAGAGTCAATGAGCATTTCTATTCAGTTGAAACAAAGCAAGTGAGATCAACTATCGAACTCTTTGGATTTACATTCTTTGAAATAGAATTTATTACCTTGTTAGAAACTTAAACAAAACACACCAAAAAAAAAGTATGCGGCCATGTTTTATTATTGGAGTTAAAGAAGAAAATTTTATGGGAGAAGTGTCCTTTGGGCATGCTTCAGTTAACTCTGTCAAACAGAGTGGCCAAAAATGATAAAATTCAAAACCTGCAGCTGCTGGTTCCTTTGGGAGTCACATTACAGTAGTACAAGCAACAATCTTTCATTTTAGAAGGGAAGCATATGACTGCAGCCAAAGGCCTTTCAGTGCTATTTTAGGTAAGCTGATCTTCATAAAGGCCATTGTAATCTCTGGTGCTGCTCAGGTTTTAGGCAATATTTCCATTTCATAATGCTGTTTCTGTGTCCACTGAAAACATCTGCTTCGACGTGCCAGGCTCGATCGTGCACACTGTTACATCACTTGGCAAATGAGGTCACCTCGAGTAAATGGCAGTATTATGGAGAAGGGAATGAAAACCCCAGGATTTAACTGTTGGGACCCAAGCTGCAACCCCTCATGGGCTGAAGATCCTGCAGCAATGCTGGAAAGTCTCAGAGGGTGCAGTGGGCAAGACAAGCAGTATGGAGGACTCAAACACAAATGATCATCTCTTCCAAGTTCCTTTTTCCTCAATCCCAAATGTCTGAGGGTATTGGTATGCAACAGTTTTGCAAACTCTCCCACTCAAGGTCGGCTTTGCTTCAAGCAGAGTTCACCCCTGCAGCCGGTCTGCAGCAGCAGTGGCCTGGTTTTGTGGTGATTAAGGGGAACATTGAGCTGCAGCAGATCATTGGGATGCCCTCAGCCACCACATGTTCCTTCAGCCTGAAGCCTGCCTGGCACCCAACACCTTCTATCAGTCACGTTGGTAGCATGTGCTGGTTTTTCTAGTGTGTACTAAATCCTCTGAAGATTCACTGTCTTCAGTGTGACACTTGCAAGGGGAAAAGGAGCAGGAAAATGTGCCAGCCAGGACAGGGGCTTCCTTTAGTGGCTTGGAGATGAACTGTCACCATTCATTCCAATGCTTTTTCTGTATTCACATCTGCATTTCCCTTTATGTTCTATTACACCAACCTAGTACTGGAAATCATACAAAGCAACTTGTCCAAATCCACCTTTGAATTAATTTTGGGCCTAAGGCCCTGATTTATAGTAATGGGGCCTAGGGACCAATAACAAGAAAGAAAAATGGCAGCTATTAAATCTGTAAAAAGGAAACTACTTGGAAAGGGATGTCAAGCTGGTCTCTCCAGCAATGGCAGAGGGGAGTCAGACTTACAGGACCATATGGCTTAGGCATGGTTTAAATAATCTCCTCCAATTAAAAACAAAGCCAGTTTTATGTCAAACATCTGTTCTGTGAATTCATCAATTCAGGCAAAAAACCATCAGGGGATGTTTTAAGTACTTCATCATGGTTTTGGTTTCTCTGTGCAGACCCTCACCCATTTTGAGGGCATTCATATCCCTGAAGGAGGAGTGCTGTGGTTTCCTATGATGCTACCAGGCATGAGGGCAGGCTTTTGTGTTTCTGTGTGCTGGGCTCCCCATCCATGCTGCCTTCAGATATCCAGCATTCATTGCAGGGGATGGGGTGTTTTAGGAGAGTCCAGAGCACCTGAGGCAGGCAGTTCCAGAGGGTCTGCTGGAAGCTAGGCACAGCAGTCACTGGAGAGGGGATCTATCTAATATTATCAGTTTTATTTGTGTCTAAACCGTAGAGGTACTTGGCTACTAAATCCTGATTCCTGCATGCTGGCAGAGGTAAGGAAGAGAATATAAGATTATGCCTTTTCTGCCTTTAAGCCCTCACTTCTTATAGCAGGACCAGGAAAGCACAGCTTTGAAGCAATCTACAACTTCTTGTCTTGGAAATATCTACTTTTTACTTGACAAGGAGAGGGAGATCTGTTGCAGGTATTGTTTGAAATTGTATCACTTTTCATAGGTCTATTAAAGTGTAACTCTGCAGACAGCAATGTACCTGTCTAAAATAATTATCCAGATTATAAAGGAAATATAATCTCGGAATATGTGTATTAAGCAAATCTGATCTCATGTACAAACTGAGATTTACTTTGTTCTAAAGCATCCTTAGGTGGCCTTATTGTGCTTTTTTTAAAAAAATTTACTGTTGTATAATTTATTTCCTTCCCAAGGGAGCATCTAAAGTTTTTCCTCTGGTTACTGTGAACCCTTGTTCACAGTCCTTCAGGGAACTGTTTCCTTTTGGTGTAATTTAAAAGCTGAGGTGGTTAATTAAGGACCTAATTATCTCCTGATGTTGATATCAGGGAATCAGCAGATTCCTTGCTGAGAAACAAATAGTGAGGGTCATACTGAGCTGGTAGCACTGTGGAGGGAGGAAGGCTTCTGGAAGATTGTTTGGTCTCCCTTCTCAAAATTCTGCTCAGGGCAGAATGCCCCACTTAGATGAAGGCAGATATGCATATAACCCACCCTTTGCAAGGGCTCATTTTCTTATCCTTTGTGTTTCTAAAGCTTCCATCAGACTCAAATCCTCCTTTTCCACCTGTACCCGGTATGTGATGCTGGCAGCTGGGCTTGTGTTTTAAACTCATCAGCTGTGAAGACTTTTTGCTGTGCACACTTCCCTCTGCTGCTTGTACCTGGAGATGTTTCACGAAGTTCCTGGCCAGAATACATGATCAGATTTTGGGTACTTGCTAGAGTGTCTCGGGAGTTGGTGTCTGATGAATCAGCTGTGACTGGAACCCTTGATCCCTGGTTCAAAATGGTGCCAAACATGAAAGAAAACAGCTACTCAGCTCCCTGATTTCAGTATATTGCATTTTTTTTTTAAACCCTGGGTTGGTTTAGAATATTTTGTGGCTGCAAAAGACAGCCAGAAGGTAGAGTTGACCTTGGAGGGTTTCAGCCTTGCTTACCCTCCAAAACCAAATGGTTCTGAAGCCAGATGTTCTGGCTGTGTGTCACTGCTCCATTTTGTGCTTCTCCAAGGAAGGGAAAAGGATGGAATTTGGATACCAGCTCTCTGAGCCAAATGCCATGAGGAAATCCTCAGATCAAACACAGGCTGGTTCAATTTGTTCCATGAAACAAAGTGAATCTGGTTGTCTTTATCTTCAAAAGCATTTTTTATAGCTAGAAATGCTGTTTCATTTGGATCAACTTTAGTCTTACTTTCTGGAAAAAAGGCTCCAGAAATAATTCAGACAGCTCCATTCAAGCTGTTCTGCAGATGTCAGCATGTGCCAGAGTCCAAAATCCAGCATAGTCAGGATATGGTTGTCTAGTAGGGACTTCAGCAAGAGATGCTGGAAAGGTATATGCTATTTGAGACCATAACACCAGATTTCCTTTCCTTTAGCACATTTATATGTCCCACATGCCATCTGTCTCTTCTTCCTGCTGTGGAATAACTTGCTGTGCCTATATTTATAATGCTGCACACCCAGATGCCTCTGTTACCTCCTTGCTGAGAAGAGCAGAGATGGTACATTTGGCCCCTTGGACACCACCATGATCCCAGCCATGTAAATATAAAGAGACCTTCCCCTGAAGCTCAAGCACTGATCCTCACTGTTCAGTCAAGCAAAACAGAAAGAGTGGGAAGCACCAACTCCAGCTTAATGGAAGATGGGTAATGGGGCCTGAGGATTATGAGGGACTCAGATGAGTCAAGCATTTTCCACTGAATTTGCATTTCAGAGCTACTCAGTCCAGAGCAATGTTACTGACTGTAGTAGGTTATTCCTGGTTAGTCCATTGCTCCTGAAATACATCCTGTCCCCACTGAAACAGCCCTGAACAGATGCAGCAAAGCATCCACCAGCATTGCCAGAGCTCAGCATCCTTTAGAGCTGAGAGGCTTTAGAGTGAGAAACATGGGTGACTCAGAGTTCACAGTCCAAACAGAGCTTGTTATAGAGTTAAAAAACTAAAGCAGTTCTCTAGCACTGAAATTCCTCAAAGGCTTTTCCTGAATTTGATCTCTCACTCTCTAACCTCCCAGTAGAAAGAAAATCTCTATGAAATTACAGAAATTTTCACAAAGAACTCTGCGGGGGATAAGATTTTTCATGTCCATCCCCCAGCTAACGTGACAGCTCCTGGATTTACTTCAGTGCAGACAGAACCAACATCTAAGTGGTTTTATTCACTTTTTAAAATCTCTTGATAAGAATGCAAATCCCATTTTTGCTCCTACTGCCTCTCTCACCCTCTTGAAATAGGCTGTTTATGGTGACTAAATGCTTCTATTCAAAACTGGCTTTCATCCAAAAGCAGACAGGCAGAAAGCCTAAAAACAACAGAAAACTAGCATTTTATATTAGGCTGTAGTGCTGCAGCACACAAAATGCTTTGTTTAAACTAGCCCAGCTCTGTGTCCTCTTGAGTAGATGTAAATAACCAGCTTGTGTGGATTTCCACAGCAGTGTTGGCATATTTCAAAACACTTAAACAGACTTCAGACACCCACCTCCCAAATACCTGCTCACCCTGTGGGAGAGCCAGCCATGCCCACTTCACTTTCACCTGGAGAGGATTCAGTACTACTTAAGGTCTATTTTAGGCATTTATTTGATGGAAGGAAGGAAGGATATTCTGTGACCTGCAGTAGGTGTTTTCCATCTGCACTATGATGATAAATATGCCTCTGGTGTTCAGCCTTGCTTCCTCTGGCTGCTGCTTTGTGGCTGAAAATGAAACAGGTGCACAGTGACCATGTATACACACTGTGATTCAGGAAGGACAATCTCATGGTCATCCTGCACTGACCAGTGCCTGCTGGTCACTGGAGCTGAGCTGTCTCCTGCTCTTGGAGCTGTCTGGATGCCCCCACAGCAGGATGTGACCATGCCTGGGATCATTTTGGTTGCTTGTACTTCACTCTCCTGTGGTTGATGGGGTGGGAGTTCCCAG
The DNA here is from genome assembly GCA_013400435.1 of Pycnonotus jocosus. Lineage (NCBI taxonomy): Eukaryota > Metazoa > Chordata > Aves > Passeriformes > Pycnonotidae > Pycnonotus > Pycnonotus jocosus. The sequence goes on along the minus strand of VWYP01023767.1, from coordinate 201,705 downwards.
GAGCAGAAGGGCTCATGTGGGTGACAAAGCTCATTCCTCAGAGTCAGTGTCTGACATAAATTGCTCCCATCAATGCTCTGAGGTTTGTGAGCAGTGTCCTGCAGCAGAGAGGGGAGTTCCCAAGGGTGGTGGCCAGGTCCCTGCCCTGGCTCCCCTCTAGCTCAGGTTTGATCACTAGGTTAGAATATCCTGATGAGAACGTTTACACACTGAATGCACAGTGATGTTTTCTAGCCCAGGAAGACACAAAGGCAGAGGATGGGAGATGGTTTGCTGATTGCAGGCACTGTGAGACAGGCTGGGGGCTCCTGCCAGCTTCTCTCAGGACACACAGCTGCTCCAGACAGCTTGGGGCCCTCCTGCTTCCTCATTACATTTTGCTATTTGCTTCTACCATTTCCTTTTCTTCCTGATTTTAAGGCTGTTGCTTGCTGTGTAATTTATTAGATCTGTCCCTGTGTCAGATCTTTCAGTTATGCCTTGTGCTCTGCAAAGGCATGTTGCATTGTTGTTTTTATTTTAATGTGTCTCGTGGTGCCATATACAGATTAGAGTGCTGTCTGGGTTCTAAATATATCCAGTCAGTGGCTTTAATGGTGGTTTTAATCACAGGAATAATAAAAGTGAACGTTATATGTTAAAATGTGAAGCCATTTACCTGTGAATTTCAACCTTAAGGGCATTCTCTATTTTCTTTCCAAAACAAATGCAATCTGTGTGAGAAACCAGCAGTCCATCTGTATTCCTGTTTCCATGCAGCAGCATAGGGAGAAGCATGATATGCTTCTCTAAAGCTGGAAAATTGTTCCCTAAAAACAAATTAAGTAACTAAGAGCTCGAGTGATCACTTTGTAGGTGAAATGATTTCTGTCATCGGGAATCAGATGTATTTGCATTATTCCTCAGTGGCTTCAAAATGGTATATATATTAGTATATCATAAGTTTTCCAGAGAGATTACTTTGCTGTGGGTTAATTTGGTGAGAAAATGTTCTTTGTGGTGTGGTGGTATGTAAGACACGGAACAGGTCTGGGAAATAATCGAAAGCCCTTGGGCAAAAGGAAAGAGCTCCTTTTCTGTTCTTTGGAGCTGGCACCTAAAAATGATCTATGGGCCCTCTCTGAACTATTTACTTGTATGTATCACCTGCACCTACCTGTAAAAGGGAAACTGCTTAATTCCACCTGCCAAAGAGGGGCTGTTTCCCTGAAAATGTGGTATTTTAGCACTGGCTCCAGCCACTCAGTTGGAGCCTGTGGAAGCCCTGGTCCACATTTCCATCCAGCAGATCCTGGAGGAGCAGGTGATATAAATCCATATGCCCTCAGGGATATTCAGGCCTCCAGGGAGCTGAGGGAAGCAAGCTCCCTCCCTCACACATCAAAGGTATGATCTGAAGGTGGAGGAGCAAGAATCTCGCCCACTGAGGCAGAACTTGATCACACCAGGTGCCCAGGAGCTCCTGCAGGGGATGAGCACTTCCTTGTTCTCATTATATTAAACTGCTGTTTTTAATGAATCAAAGAAAACAGACACACAGAGCTGGATGGTACCCAAGGGTCATGGAGCACACCTGCCTCCTCTGGGATAACATTTACAGGTGTTGCCCAAACTGAAGCATCTGTTTGTGTCACAGATGTTCAGTTATTTTGGAAGGGATGACAATGTTGCCATAAACTGATGTTAGGTCAGCTGCCCCTCAGCCCCCAGTGAGGAGGGGATGGAGCTGCTTAAGGCAGCACTTCCCAGGCTGATGCTCTCTGGGAAGTGCCTTGTTTGCCCCTAAATTTCCCAGGTGTCATCTTGACCAGGCCTTTTTCCCTGGAATGTTCCCAGCCTGTTTCACCTTTCCTGCTTAAGGAATAAAAATTATTTCTTTTGTCTAAATTCAGTCTGAACCATCTGAAGACATTTCTTTAATATTCTGGAACTTCCTCTGTGGATATCATTGAAAGCAGTGAGTCTGGGGATGCTGTCTGGACCAGCTCCTTCATGCCCAGACACTGCACCTCGTTCTTAGATAAACACCTCGAAGACAAGCAAGAGTTAATTCTTTATAGCAAATCCAGTTGCTGTGTGATGGCAAACACGGACACCTAGTGGTACTCCGGGAGAGGGCAAGGAATGCTCTGAACAGCTCTAAGGGAGAGAAGCTGATACAGCAGAGTATTTCTTCACATATTCCCCTAAAAGAAGGAGAGATTTGATAATTTTCAGAGAAGATATCGTAGATAGTATAATCTAGGGGACAGAAAGTTTGCTTAGTATGGAATAATGGAAGAATTAGGAGAAATTCATCACTTTTGGTAAGATACGTCTGTGTATCTAGAAAAAAGTAATCAGTTTTCTTCCTGTCTTAAATATCCCACACCATTCCAAATCATGTACTATATTGGGTCAGGAAGATTTTCTACTCTTCAAATTAGTCCATAGCAAAGAAACCTCAGCAAATAATATGGCAGTATCTCATTCTTACCTTCCCTGTGAATGTCTGTTCTCCAGTTATGGGGAGATTGTCAATGTGAGGAGTGGTGGGCTTGCTGATAAGCTGCCCAACTGGGTGCTACACTGACCTCCTGTGCACTTTCCTCAGTGCACTGAGCTCTTTCTGCCGGGATTAATGCCAGCACTTTGTCTGAATGGCCTCAAACAGCTGCCATGGTTTGTTTTGTTTGTTTTTCTCTATTTATTTACAAATAATCTTTCAGAGAAATGTTTCCTTCTTCTTCCCCAAATCTAGCATTTCGTCTACGGCAGAGACACAGGACAGGTGAGAACCGGTCCTTGTCCACTGACCCCTTTCTGTAATTGTGACTATCACCCCTGTGAGTGGGATTTCTTTCACATCTGCATTGGACACAAAAATCCCTATGCCACTGAGTGGGGAGACAGGCTGTTCCCATGGGAGTGTGTATTTGGGGCTGCTTAGGCTGAGATAAGGGATTTTGGGATTGTACCAGCTCAAGAGTGAAGCTTACAGAGATGGGTGTGCTCTCCTCCAGGGCTCCCCCATTCAAGCTGAGAAGCAGACCCCAGTTTTTACTGATTCCACAGCTACTCTGCATCTGACAAGATTTCTTCCAACTCGGTTGAGTTTACAAGCTGTTCATTTAAAATCATTGTATATGCTTGGTTTTAGCTTCATATCCTAAGAAAATGGAGTTTATAGAGTCATGCTTGTTTACTATCCTCATCTTAATAACTTTTGAATTGGTGAACTAATTTCTATCAGAATTTCTATCAAATTTGACACTGGAATAAGGACTCCAAAGATTCCTGCAAACCTTGGGGAAGCAGGCAGTACAAGGGACAAAGGAGGATCCCCAATGACAGGCAGGCAGCAAGAAATCCACATTGCAGAGGGGCATTAAGAAAGATTCCTCAGGCCAAAAAAACCCTTAGATTCATTCTCACACCTTTTTAGACATGCAAAAATCCAACTCTGAGATCCAATTCTATTAAAGAAACCCTGAGCTTCATTAAAAACAAATCTGGACAATCACTACTTTATGTACACACAAATGCTTATATTCCCAGTCCCTGGCTGTACAGAGACTGTGGTTACACAGAGACCACTGTTGTTCTTCAAGAGTCACAGGGTGTGAGGCTGAAGGAAAGCAGCAGTTCCAGCACTCAGTATGGAAGTAAAATTATATTTATTCCTAGGTACAAATCCTGAAAGTCAGCATATAATCAGTCACTCTGTGTTTATATATTTACACCTCTGGGTTCCATCAGAGAGCATGGGAGGAACTTTTCTGACCTGCCCCATCAGGATTTCATAGTCTCTCAAGAGGTCCCTAGAGCAACTTTGGGAAGATGAGGGTACATTACGTGTCTTCCAAGAAAAGAGAAGCTGTTTCCTCACTGCACTGGTGGCCAGTGAGAATGAGTCTCTCTTATGCTCTAGAGGGATCAGCTAGAATGTGTCACACCATGAAGCAGAGCACTGAGGCATCCTGGGCTACTGCCAAGCTAGAAAGTGACCCCAGAAATTTCAGCAACGAAAAAACCCCAGGGTTTCTGATGGGCACTCACAGCTAGAAAATTCACGGCTCAAAATCTCCCCCACAGCTAGCATTCAAAAGGTTCTGGGTGGGAAGCTCCATGTCTCACTTCAGCTCAGCAAAATCAATAAGAAGTAAAGGAAACCAGGGCCATGATGTGTTGAACTTTGACAAAACAAATTATGAACTTGGCTTCTAAGGAACACAAATCCTGTCTTTGCCAGAGTAAATATGATGCAAAGAGGATTGCTTTCATCCTGCCCTTGCTAACGTCTATTCCTTTTCTTTTTTTTTTTTGTTTTTTTTGTTTTCCCTCCCTGTTGAACCTGGGCAGTTGTCTGGAGGGTGTGAACTAACTGTGGTGCTCCAGGACTTTACAGCGAGCCACAGCAGCGAGCTGAGCATTCAGGTGGGGCAGACAGTGGAGCTGCTGGAGAGGCCCAGTGAGAGGCCAGGCTGGTGTTTGGTCCGGACCACGGAGAGGAGCCCACCCCAGGAGGGTCTGGTCCCCAGCAGCGCTCTCTGCATCTCCCATTCCCGCAGCAGTGTGGAGATGGATTGCTTCTTCCCTTCAGGAAAAGGTAGGCAACAGCCCAGCTGGGTTAAGATTGTTTGGGTTTTTCCCTTTTGTATCATGTAAGTGCAAAGCTGCTTGGGCTGCTCCTGCAGTCGGTGGGTAAAGGCTGTTCAGTCCTCGGTCAGTTTTGTTCCCAGGTCCCTGTGAATGGGCACAGCACTAGCCTGGCTCCATGTCCATGAATCAATGTTTGTACATGTGTGTCTTTTGCTATGTGGTAATCATTGTCTTGAGATTCTGGATAAAAATAAGACTTTTAAACAACAGAGGGGCTGTTTTCAGTGCCTAAAGGCCTAGAATGAGGGAAAGCCATGCTGTCTATAAACCCAGGATGCCCCAAATTGTGGATATGTTATTTTATGATTGCCAAAGTGCACACTAGTTCATATTCTTTTAGTATATCCCTGTCTGTAAATGCAAAGAAGCCACCAGTGAGTAGTGGTACACTCTACTACCTTGTGAGCTGGACACGTTGTGTGTAATGGCACAGTACAATGGGGAAAGAATCCTTTACAATCAGTGTGGAACAGAACACATGGCTGGTACTATCCTGAGGGCTTGGGCTTCACTCACAATGAATGGTGAAATATTGTTCGTCTCTGTGGTGTCTGTGGCCTCTTTAGGTGATGTTCTGTTCTGAGCAATGTGTGTCCCACATAGAGCATCTGCAGCCAGGCTTAGGAGATGTTCCAGACTGATAGACCAGGATTGGTTCAGCTCAGTGTGGCCAGAGCAGGTCTCTTCTTGGCTATGGCCATGCACAACCCAAGTTTCCAGGGAGGAAAGGCTCCTATCATCCCCCTCCCAACTGGAAGCCAGCAACCTGAACTTGCTTTTTAAATTCTTTTTCCGTTCAGCCTTAAGAGAAATAGAATTTGATCCATTGTTGCTTGAGCAAGTTAGGCTTGGTGGTTTTGTTTGTTTGTTTGGAGAAAAAGCAGTGAAACTGAGCTGTAGTTTGTCCTCACTCCCTGCCTGCACTCCCACTGAGGGGGCTGGGAGTGGGACACACGCCCAGGACAGAGCAGTGCCCTCGGGCCAGAGTTTGCTGTCAGAGTTCCCCTTCAAGAGGATCTGATCCAAACCCGGGGGACAAGAGCTCAGCTTCTCTTAGATTTGATCTCCTCAGCTGTCAGCTCTCTCTGCAATGTGAACTCCAAACTCCTCACACACTTCTTAGACCCACTGCCACCTCTTCTCCCTGCTGCATTCCCGGGGCCCTGCCCTGCTGTTGCTGCCACGGGAGCCTGTCCTGGCCCTCGACTGGGAAGTGCTGCAGTTGCTCACATGCAAATCATCTGTGAATTAGCAGAAAGGTAAAGCTGAAAATGAGCCTGGTCTGCATAAGAGCAGTCACTGGCTGGCATGACTCACAGGAAGCTGTGGACGTGTCTGCTGTGAGCATGGTCCAGCAGCTGGGCTTGTGTCTCTGCTCAAGCGCACTGTGAAACACCACTCAAACCACATTTGAGAGCATCAGGTTGTAGAGCTTGTCCTTAAATGAAATAAAACTTAAATATTGCAAGAGTAGGCTGTGAAAAGGGAGGCAGGAAATTCTGAGGATGAAGATCGGGTGATGCAGGGGCTGGAGGCTGGCAGGGGACACGGAGACTCTGCTTTTGGCATGATTGTGTGAGCACTGCAGGTAGGGCAGGGTGGACACAGTGCTGGGCTGTGGCTGGTGGACCGGTGCCCACAGATAGCTGGAAGGCATCAGGCTGTGTCAGCAGAGCACCAAGGCTTTGCTGGCATGCTCTGCCTGCCTGTGGGCAGGTTTTCTCACCTCACACTCTGCCACTGCTCCCAGGCTGGAGCTGCCTCTTGGCCCAGCATCTCTGAGCAAGTGCTGAGTGAGTCTAGGGCCGGCTGGCTCCAGCCATGGCCTTTACTTCTTTATATCTCTTTCCTCCTTGGCCTCAGTTTTCTTCCTGCATATACCAAAGCTGTATCAGGGAGCCTCAGAATTAATGGGATCTCCAGAAGTGCAGCTAGAAATAATAAAAATAACCATCCAATCCACAATTTTGGCCAGTGTACAGCAAATAGGCTCTGTGTCTAATCAGTTCTCCCTCTATTAGGAAAACAGGAAATTGTTTAAACTGAATGAACAGATGCTGGGAATAAAGAAAGAGGAGTAAGTTTAAAGGGGAAAATGCAGTAGCTGCTGAAAGAGCCTGCTGGTCTCATGAGGTGCTGGAAAGATTAGCATGACAAATGTTTCCTGACTTTTCAGAGTTTGTGCCCTTCTCTAATTCCAGTAGCTTTAGGCATGGGTTGCATTGAGAATCCCTTGCTCCAGTCTTCCACAATTTCTTGCCTTTCTCTACAAGCCAGAAAAAAAGGCTAGCACATCTTAGATCAACATTAATTATGTCCCTTGTCTGCTTCAAGTATGTAAACATACACAGTTGCAGAAAAGCAGGTTAATAGCTGGATTTTGCTTGCAATTACCAAGGCATGTAATTCTTTACTTTTACAAGCACAAGTAATCTCAAGAACAGAAAGTACCTATGTTCAAAACTTAACATTTCTAATAATAGAATTTGCCATCTATTTTAGAAAGCTGCAGAGTTTTGCCAAGTATCAAAACATAGTTACATCTTCATAGAGGGAAATGACTCCGTTTGGTCCTCTTATGATTAATGGTGGAGTATATATGTAAATCATGGCTCTCAGAAGCTACCTATTGTTCTTAAAATGAAAGATTGAAGAAAGTAATATGTCAGCCAACATCTGAATATATGAATGCTTGAATGATTTGGTGGGATCACCAGAACATTTTGTAAAGCATCAGTGCAAGTCCTCATCAAGCCTTTCTGAACTGTCTAACTGAAAGCCACTAGAAATGCAAAACCAAACTTCACAACTGAACATGTGCTCTGTCTGGCTCTTCCTCACTCTTTTACACTATTTCTTTGAAAATAGGTGGTAAATTAACATAAAATATTGCAAAAGGAAATATGTGATGTGAATATAACAAAACACGCCCAGAAGAGAACACTTCCTACCTTTTGTAATGAAATGTCTGTACAGGTCTCTCTTGTTGATCATTAAGAGTGCAAAGACTTTAAGGACTGGTCTCCCAGCCTTCTGTCTGACTCCTGGCTGTGTTTCTTTGGAGGATACACATTTGGTTTTTTCACTACCTGACTACAGCTCAGAGCACAAATATCCTCCTGCCTGTCCTTCCTTTCTGATGATCTGACAGTGTTTGCAATTACCCTCTGTAAAAAGGCAGACAAGTATCTGGGATTAACCTTTTGCAAGTGATATACAGATGACTGAGTGAAAGGAATTTGTCTGCTGTCTCTGTTATTGGACTCCAGAATTTGCAGGATTTTTTTTTTCTGACTAGCATTTCTAGGAAGGAAAAAGAAAGATGTCTAGTACTAGAAATGAAGCTCTGTTTGAAATATCCCACATGACTAATTACAGGAAAGCTGTGTCTTTTATTTCTGCCTCTTTTACTCTATAATTGAGCTCTAAGGTATTAAGCTATAAATTTCAAATTGAGAGAGAAATCCACTTGGATAGTAAGCAATTTAATGACCTTCATTAAGCCCACAGAGCCAAGCATATTCCTGGTGGCAACCTGTTAACTTTGACTGAGTGATTCCAAATTTGAATTTGGCCCATGAAGAATTAGATGAAATCTTGATCTTGAAAGTCATTGTCTGATGACCCTTTATTACAAAGGGTTTTTCTTATAGCATCAAACACATGGGGTAACTAAAAGAGTAACAGAGGTTGGTTCTTGCAGTGATTTTAAGCAACCTCCATCATAAAAAGAAAAAGAGGGCATTAAAAAAGAGATAGGGTTTCATGGCATTCATTTTGGATTCATGAGAGGAAGGTCCTGTTCAGGGCCCCAAAGCAGATCCTGCCCACAGGATACTTGTGTCTGGTGCATATCTCTGGAGGAGATTAGGAACATATTTTTTTATGACACTGTGCAAACATCTTGCTGTGCAGGCTGAAGGCCACTTAACAGCAGGGCTTTGGTGGCAGTGGTGGGTCCTAGTACCAAACCAAACTGAGAAACAGTTGGATCTTTTCCAGAGGAAGAGGAAACACAGATCTTGCAAGATGTATGTTAGCAGGGTGACCATCTTGCCTGTGCTTCCCAGATGGGTCACTTTATCCAGTGTCACTGGCAGAGCACCAGACTCTGGGCAAGAAGGATGAGAATTTTGGTGCTGTGCCAGTCACAACTTGTGTGTTTGGGGTTCACCCACAGCCCAAGAGAGCCTGGGGCTGGTAAGGTGCCATGGCAGGCTGGGCTGGGACTGCAGGAAGGAGAATAAGGATTTAACAAGGCTGGTGAGAAGAGTGGGATCAATGAAAAAAGACATCACAGTGAGACCTACATTTTGGTAATTTCTCCATGTGGGAAAGAGCAGGTCATTTAACGCTTTAGTGTGCAAAGCTGGTGAGGCTAATCCAGCTCTTGCTGTGTTTCAAAGACTCCTTCCTCCAGTTCCTGATCTCAGAAGAATCATCTGTGTGGGGAAAAGCATAATTGTTTCTTCCCATGCCTCTGTTTTTTAAGAACACCTTGGGTTTTAATGTGGGGAAAGAGTCTAGGCTGCTTTTGTTAGATCCCTGCTCCTGTTGAGCTTTAAATTGCCATCTGCATTGGCTCACTCTAACTCAGTTGTGTTTTAAACAATCCCTGTTGCAAACATATTCGATGGTAATGACTCCTGATGTCCCAGGGGAGCTGTGTGAGGACAATTCAGAAGTTTTAGTGCAGTGCATTAAACTTTCATTTGTCCTTGTGGAGGCTGAGAAATTGTTTTTGCTTTTGAGAGTCCTAATGAAGAGTGGTCAATTAAAATGTTTGTAAGGCTCTGAACTAAAGGAAACATTTCATTAGGCAACACAGTTGATTTAACTGGTACATAAGCTGGTCATGGGGTTCCTATTAAACAAACAATGTTCAGGCTTCCATTGTCAATACAAATATGCAATATTTAATTTTTTTTTAAAAAACCTCCCTCTCTTCTGTTCCTGATACTGATACAACAAGGGTGTTCAGAGTCAAAATTTTGTAGTATGGGCTGTGTTTCAAGAGAGGTCACATGGACCCCTTCTGCTGGCATTAAGTGCCTCATGGCATTCTTGTTACATGTCCAAGATATGGCTTACATAGAAAAATCACATCAGAAAATGTTAATTGTCACTCCTTTTCCATTATGATAGAGAAATTGTAACAAGTCGGTCACCAGTGTGGTGGGGCACGGCAGCCCTGTGGGCTGGCAGCAAGGTCTGCCTCAGCATCCAAGTGTGGCTCCATGCAGCTGTGAAAGGAGTAGGAAAATAAAGATGAAAGAATTCAAACCCACTTTGCTATTTCAGTCACGTCACCCTTTCCCTTGTTTTTTTCTCTGCTGACTTTCCCTCCGCTCTCTCATCAAACACTGTCTGCCTGCCTTCACTTTGATGGCCCTTCACAGTTCTCCCCATCATCTCACTCCTTTCTACCTCAGTGGGCAGTGTCTGCCACAGTGCTGGAGAGCTGGAGATGCCTGGCTCCCCTCCCTACTGCTGTGTTTTGATCCCACACTTCTGTGCTTTCTCCTGCTTCACAGTCACCCTGCAGAAGAACTCAAACACCATAAAGTATCCATCCTTGGAGTTATCCATGCTTATACCTTCTCCTGGCCACAGTTATCTCCAAAATAATAAAAAATGAACAAATATGTAGCAGGATGGGTGATGAGATCTGATTTTCATTGTGTCTAAGGAGTAGGCCAAGTCAAGGCTGAGAGTTTGAGCCATATCTGTGTAGGGGTATTCATATCCCTATGCCTGTAGCTCTACCAGGGGTTTTACCTGTTGGGTACATTGAGAAAACAAAACTAAACTGACAAATCCTTGGGAAATATGTGTCCTCCACTACAGGTCACAGACACAGCTCATCTGCAGGCTGTGGGAGCCATGCTTTCAAGGTGCAGATAGTGTGCAGGCTGTTGGAGCCACGTTCCCATGGCTTGTGGATAGTCCTATTTCACTGACGTGGTATTTCTGTTTCGTTATTTTTTGTTTTCAGTGTGGCATCACTAGATAGTAACACCTACACTCAGCCATGGAGACATACCAGGAACCAGTAAAGTCACTCATATTTATTGCTTCAGCTTCTTTCAGCTTCAGCTATCTAGTCAAAACAAAAGGCCTCCAGTACTCTACCTGGAACTTTATTTTTATGGAGAAGGACAATTTTGATTAATGCTTTGATAAAACAGGAAGGGCTATTTTGGGGGAAGTTGCTTTGCTTTTATACAGTGGATTTTTATTATTTTAAACACAGGATTCTTTGTTTAAAAGAGAGAAGGCCTGCAAATTTTCTTGTTTACTTTGCCTTTGCTTCCCCTTCTGACAGGGGGTGAGTAAAATTTATCCACATGGTCCCTGTCAGCTTAACCCCGAATTTCACAGTACAGTGTCCATGCTGTTTTTATCACTGAAAAAGAGAAATGGTGAGAATTTAAAATGCTAAGGACCACTGAGACTCACCAAGAATGCCAATGGGTTCAGCACTTGGTCTGGCAAGGAAACTGGAGAGAAACTGCAGTAGTAGTATCCCTCTCTGTCAGGCTCAGGACTGCAGTTCCTTGCACAGCCCCTGAGGAAAGCCAGGATCACAAATTCTCCATGCCCTCCTAGTTCTCCTCTCTGCCTTCCCAGTCTCCTTTCCTGGGGCCAGCCCATGCTTTTCAGGGCCAGGTTAAGCCAACCAAGATATATCCCTTTTGCTCTCCTGCAGAGAAGTGAGAACTTCGCTCCTCAGCTGCAGCTCATGAAGGGGAGGTCCCAGCTGGCCCCTGGCTGCTCAGGGGATGGGTGAGTGGGTGGCCACAGCCCTCTCCTGGCCCCACAAGCCATCTGAGAGGGGATGGTCTGAGAGAATTTCAGCTGTGCATACATGCTGACAAACAAGGCTGCATCAGTCCTTTTTTTCTCAGCTTGTCTTCAAAGACGCTGGGAAAGGAAACTTTAATTTTTATTGCTCACATATTGATGTCCCAGCTGTTGGGGAATCACAAAGACCAAAGACCGTTCTACTGAGTAAATATTAGACTTGTAATTAATTGAGATCATTTCCTAGAGTAATGTGGGCTGTGCAGCATCCCATTTGGCCTGAGGAAGACCAGAGGCATCTTCCTGAATCTAACCCAGTCCCCAGCTCTCTGGTGATCCCAGCACGTGTCTGTTCATAGAACGGCAGAGCTCAGCCTTCCCTTGGGTTAGCAGGATCAGAGCAGAGAGAGGGGGCTCTGAAGCACCACAAATAGTGCTCACAGAGTCTGAGCAGTGGTTGTTGTACTGAGAAAGGACTCAGCTCTCCTGCTGTGGTACTCAGGGTCAAGAGATCAGGTCAGGGATTATCCAAAGCGCTCTGCACAGTTAGCCATGGGAGACACCTGCTGAAAATGGTCTGAATATTCTTTTTATTAACTGCAAAGGAACCATATAGATGCCTTCTGTTCCTTCTCCTCGTGGGAGCTGCGGTGCCTCAGTGCAGTGCAGAGACACTAGAGCAAGCAGGGAGTTCAGTTTGTACCATGAGGTTTTACACTAGCTCTGACCCAAAGCCAGCAGCCAGAGCATCCCCACACCTCTGCCCCACCAGTGAAGAACAAGCACCCAGAGGAAGGATATAAAAATAGCTCTCTGAGGAAAGTCTATTTCCTCTGTATTTAGTTGTGTGTCTTGAAATGCAGTAGTGTGGTGAGGAGGGAGGGTTGCTCTGTAGCACTTGGCCCACGGAGCTGACAGGAAGGTCACCCTCAAAGATCAGCGGGAGCATGTGCATGACTTGTGTCTTGTGTTTCCTCTGAGGACAGACTAAATTTAGCATTTTCACAGATGGACATTGAACCATAATCCATCTAGGACTAAGGGGAGAAGAGTGGGATGGGAGTTGTTTGCCTGGGCTTTTTGCTGTGTAACCAGCTTCAGTGCACTGCCACTAGTTGTTGTGTTCCTCAGGATTTTCTGCTTTGCTCAATATTCTGTAGCTTACTGCCTGATCCTTTTCCCTGAAATTTTAAAAGTTTAAGCATGAAGGAAAAGTAAACTGCTGCTTCCGGGTTCAGGCCTGACATCCCTACTAATTAAATGTCAAACTGTGGATGTACTTTTTAACAGCATCATCACAAAGATTGAACATATAACTACTGGTCCTTGCAAGAATTGCAGAGACAATTACTAATGACTGATGATTTGAGTTTCCCCACAATGTTGCCTCCCCACTCTTTCAGCTTCCAGACAGTTAAAGGGACTAAATGTGATATTTGTACCCTGCAAGGCCTTTATAGTGCTGGGTTGGTCCTTCAGCTGCTAATCTTAAACAACTATTTTATGAACATGTTTTGAAGTGAACTAGTTCTGCTGAAAATCCCATTTCCCTGACTGGTCTGAGCTGGAAATAGGCAAACTGTGATGCAAAGCACATGTGTATTAAATAATGTATTTCCAGTAATAGAAATTATGTTTCTGTGTATCTGTTTCAGCACACTGCACAGATTTGATGTATTGATCCTGACACAAGAAGCCTGATTTTCCTGTCATTTATGCAAGCATTTTGTCAGAACACTTATTCCCAGGTTACATATTTTGCAAAAGAGGCTGAAACAATGTCAAATATGCTTAGTTCAGATTAATCCCAAATTTTAGAAAGTAGAGTTAATGTTATTGTAACTATGATGGTCTAAAAGTCTAGAAGAGGAGGTCATTTACATAAATGCCAGTGTATCTTTTCCCAGTCGTATTAGCTGGTATCATAAAGAATATTATTTCTTCATAAAAATGTTGTCTTTAGCTCCAGAACTGTACTTTTCTTGAAGGCAGAGTCCATATTTGACTGCATTTTCCTTAAATCTGTTTTAAAAAGTATCTCACAATCTAGATCAGGAATACAGATATTAAACCATTCCTGTCATTGGATGTCCTAAGCATTTATTAGAAGGTGCTACTTTACATTTGTATCATAAATTCTTCATAAATGCATTGAACATTCATTGATTCTGCAGAATTGTAATACAGTCAAATAAATGGGTTTTTTTCTTCACAGTGTTTGCAAAATACAAATTAAATTTTACACAGCGTAGAGATAATTGCTTGCATATTGCAGGAAAGAATAGGATGGCCTCCAGCCTCATTAAAGGTGTGCCTTCCAAGAAAAACAGTAGTCATACACTATCCAACACTTCACTGATAAAGCAGCCCTGACTTCTTCTCCTTAGAAAGACAATTTGCAGCTCATGAGTGTTGGTGACTCCTGGTTTCATGAAGTGAACCTAAGGTTCCATTTTTCTCACCAATAACATTATGCTGCCTGATGCCAAATGACAGGGGTTTTATTGCCCTTTGCTTTTGCAAGCCAAAATGATTACAAGTTCAACAGTAGCACCTAGTGATCATATTTCAAGGGCATTTTTCTATTTCCTAGACTAGGGAGGAACACTAAAATATTTGAACTCAAGATACATTTCTAAAAGGTATTTTTAGGTCTTTGTTTCAGTTCAGTTCAGTTTTATTTCTTCCAGACTGTACCCAGCTCTTTATTTGCTCTGTAGATTTCATGTATCTTTAGGATTTTAAGTTAATAGCTGCCTTTTGCCTAGGAATATATATCCATTTGCTTTGGAAATCTGTGGGAATTGCATTTAGGTACCAGAGAACAGATTCTGGCTTTAAGAACCAAATAGCATTCTTCAGAAAAGCATAGAAGAACTTATTAACTCTGCAGGACTCCTACTCAGTGAAATAAGAACATTCTTCCTTTCACTGACTGGAACAGTCAAATTAGGTTTCATGCAGGGTGAAGGAATCCAGGTGCTCTTGGTGCCAGTCTGACCTGTGCAAAACCTTGTTGAAAAAAAGCTTTGTGCACGGATGGCTGGTGAGGGTAGCTCAGGCTTTACACCCCCTAACCCTCATGGCCATTGCTCACCTGTTCAGACAGAGCTGCTATGGCTCTGCTGTGCACACACAGTGCTGCTCCACAGGAGAACTGCTGGGACACAGCCTTCACCTGGGAGCTCGACACGTTCTGCAATGTTCAATCTGTTCCAGCCTTTCATTATTCCGAAGATGTGCCTTTCTGCACGTAAAAATGCAAAAATGCTCATTCCTCTCCCATCAGCTTCTGATTGCCATCATAAAATGGGACGTGCAGGCACAACAGAGACAGGCCTGAGCTCAGCAGCCCTGGGGGCTGGTGCTTCTCTCAGCTGAGCAGAAGATTGTCAGGCAGCTGGAAATACCCATTTTGTCTCACACCAGAAGGCTGAACGTCCCTGAGCACCAGGAATGTGTGCTGTGCCTACCTGAGCAGCCAGGATCCACCACAGCGAGTGGGATCACCCAGACCAGGAGATGGCACAGCAGTACAGGTGATGCAACAGCCACACAGCTTGAGGCTTTGGCAGTGAAACCTGAGCGATACTGACAGGAAAACGAAGGCACATCAAGGAACTCATCTGGGCTAAAACAAACCTTTTTTTCCCCACCGGGTTAATTTTAACCTGGATCCACTTGCGGATCAGATTCTCTGTGAAGCTGCACAAACATTTCTGTTGGCACAGGGGAAGGAGCAGGCACCTGGGAGAGACAGAAAAGGCAACAAAGGGATTTGGCAGGGCTGTTGGCTCTTGACAACTCAGAGTGCTCACGGAACTATCATGTAATGTGGAACTGTTACATACCAAGAGATGGCCTGAACATAGGAATTAAGAAGTACTCCATGACATCATGTACTTGTCCCACTCGTCCCAGAATGACAAGAGGGTTTTCTGTCTTGTGGTAACTGGAAATTCCAATGTGTAGAAATCCAGCTTTTGGCAATGTCTGATGGTACCACACAGAAAGGGGATTTCCAGAGTTTTGGGTGCTAGACTGGCAATTGCTCACTGAAATTCCAAGGAGCAGCATTTCAGTACAGAATATCAGCAGAAATCCTGTCTGTCAGAGAGCTAACATCCTCAAAATATCCTAACTGCTGGTGTATGGACACCTAAGAATGAAAGCAGACAGAGGTGCTCCATACTGAAAAAAGAAGGGCTGTTTTCAAGCCAGTCATTCCACCAGCTGATAAAAATAGCTTTAAAACTACTTTTTTTTTTTTTTTCAATTCTCTGCACAGCAGGCTGCCTGTTATGTGTGCCCTTGTTATTTATACCCACCATAAGTTTCAATAGCAGCTTTACAGATTCTTTTATGCTTGTCTTAGATCTGGTGTTGTAAATCAGAAAGCTTTGCCATCCTAAACATTGCCTGGTAAGAACTCCTCTGCGTTCTTTTTACCTTAGAATAAAAAGGAAGTGGAAAATACAGTTAATGCAGTAATTTGGCCCAAATAAATATAAGCTTTTACAATACTGACATTGAATTTTTTTTTTATTCAAGTGCAATTCCTCCAGATTGGCCAAGCAGAGAAAAATCCCCCCTCCCCCCCACTAAGCAGCAAGTAGTGTGTGCCAGTTTTTAAATTTTTCTTTTAGCTTGCCTTGAACCCTGTATGTGTTGGGTACTGGGTAGAGGAAAAGTGATGAACAGAACTGGCAATTTGCTGCAGAACACCTCAGGAAAATAGTCTGAATACTCTTCCAGAAAACAAACAAATAAACAAACAAACAAACAAACCAAAACAGGTAACAACTTACTCTAAAGAAAGAGAAATGGCATTTAAGGGAAAATCAGCTGTGGCTTCTACCATTCAAATAGAACAACCTCAGGCAAGTTGGGACAAGCAGGCTAGGAATATTTTTGTTACACTGTTAGTTTGTAGTTATTAGAACAACTCACCTTTGTCATGCACCAGTGGGTGAGGCTCCTGTTTGTCTTGGAAAGCAGACTGTGATGGGCTGAGATAGGCTCCTGATTTCCCCACCAAGGCCCAATACAGTGAGACAGGAGCCAAAATATGACCAAAAGGCTGCATTTTAATGCTTCTTGTCTTCTGTCATTGGGTATTGCTGTGACTCCCAAAGATATGTCTCTGCTCTAATGGAGATAAGTGCTTCAGGAAACAAACACAAACCTGCTTTAAATTTTTATTTCACTCTTTTCTGCTGAAGGGTTGGGTTTTTTTTATCCTAACCCAGTAGCTCGTTCAGGATGTGCCCACCATCCAGCACAGCTCCCCAGCAACCAGTCAATAGTGTACCAACACAATGTGGTGTGTGGTTTCGCTTACAGGGCCTCCCAGGTCAGACTGGTTTGTGAGGTGAGGCTCTTTGCTGCAGCTTCATCAGGGCATAACTCATCTGGTGGTGCTGCTGGCAGGTCAGAGAAGTCCCCTCTGCTCACACAAGACCTTGCTGGAGCAGTAGAGCCAGTCCAGGGGCAGGTGAGCCTACAGTGAGGTCTGGGAGGACAGTAATGGGGCTGTACTTTACACCAGCTTGTAGCTGTTTTCTTAAGCAGCTCATTGTCAGCAAATGGTTACTACTTAGGAAGAAGCTGTATATATAGGAGAATTGGTCCTGTGCCCAGGAAACCAGAGGAACTGGGCAATGTAGGAATCCGTTCTGAGATCTCTGAGAGACAAAGTTAGGCTGGAGGTTGAAGGGACATATGTGTTCTGCAGGCATGTTCTGCTCCAAAAGCAGGTGAAACTATCCTGGGTTTACCTACCTGAATAATTGGGAGTGCAAATCTAAATTTCCTTGAAACAGACTGAATAACATGGAAGAAAATATGTGTATCTTACTCTGTGTACAGTCATCCACCTTTACTTGATGATCTTTATAAGATACTGTTGGGGATAAGTCTCCAAGCAACTCCTCTCCTTCTGTAGATCTTCCTTCTTCATAGAATGCAGAGAAAGAGAAAAGATAGGTTGTAAATAAGGGAAGAAAGGCTGGTGTCAGTGGGGGCTTGTGATGTTTGGGAGAGGTCTGTGAGAAGTATGTAAAGGTGAGCTCCATCACAGCAGAGCAGATGGGTCTGGCTGTGGCCTTTGGCTTTACAGTAGAGTTGGTGTGCCAGGATGCTGTTAGGTCACAGCAGCTCTTCTAAGCTGCCATAAATCTACCCCGTGCTGACATCCACAGCACAGAGATGAGGATGATATATCCTAACATTTGCTGAATACATGCCTACATTGCAGTTCAGTGTGGAGGTTGCGCTGGACTGTCTATATTTCTTCTTAATTTGTTTGGTTTAGCTAGTTGAGAATGTTCTCTTTTTTGCCTACCACTGTGCTGAACTGAGGAGCCAAAAACCTCTCCTTGGAGTTGTGCTCTCTTGCGCCAGGAGGGAATATAACTCCATTTATTTATTTATTTTTAATTTATTTTATCTGTATAAACCCAATAAACTTGTTGTTTTTTCCAACTGGCACGACAAGGCTCGGGCTATTTTTAAAGAATGTGGTTCATTTGATTTAATCTAATGAATGTTTAGTGCTGTTGAAAATAGCTGGAGCCAGAGCCAAGAATAATGTACTGAAATGTGCTGGTTGAGCAAGGGCTGCTTCACTCTGCCAATCTGTTTCCCTTCAGTTGTTCAGATTTACCTGGCTTTGTAAGTAGTATTTGCAGGCAAGATGTATTGATCAAGGTGCTTTTTAATACTGATTCCAAAGGCCAATAGTGCCAGAGCCATTTTTTTGCCACACTCGTTTCAAGACAGAGCTAACAATGACAGCTCTTCTTGTTGTTCAATGTAGGATGTTTAATCTCTGTTTCAGACCACTTTAAAGGGAATGTGAAATGCTGATATTGTTTTATTTCACATAGGAAAATTGAGGCATGAAATGGTAATTTTTCCCCCTAAAGTCACCCAGATAGCAAGTGACAGAATGAGTAATGAAACCAGCATCTACTGGGCTCCTGAAGCTGCAGTGTAACTCCTGATTTCTCCATGAACTTAAGCCAGATCATAATCTGAAAACAAGTTCTGCTAAGATCTAGTGGTTCTCACTGGTTTTCAGAACATCCATTTTGCTGTCCTGCCTGTACCCTCTGAATTGCTCTGTAGAGGTACCTAACTCTCCCTATTAACAAAACTGAAATTTCATGTATGTCTGTGCACCATCTGACTTTGACACTGCAAGCCACACCAAATATTTAAATTGTTTTTAAAACTGTACAGATCCATCTTCCTTTTGTCATCCATCAGCTCTTTCTGTTAGATAGTTGGTTTGCTATTCCTCCCTGAGAAAGGGTTAGCTAATACTTAAGCTTCATTGGATTAAAAAAATAAATCAACCGTAGTACATCTTATTCCATGATAGTGATGTCCATAGGGATGGATTTTCTGCAGAGATCGCTTTACACCCTAAAGCACAATGTAGGATTGACTTGCATAAGTAATGAACAGATGCTCCTGACAGCTATTACATTATTCATCTCCCTATGCATGTGATGGGGGGAAGGAAGCAGCACCTGTTACTATGGGAGAAATATTGTCACTGCTGTTCTGCATTACAGGCCTCCAGGGCAGTCTGGGCCAGGCGTATTTCACTGCATTTGTGTTGCCCCAAAATGAAGCCATGCCAGTTTACATCCCCTCATTATTTTGTCCTTTGTTTCTCTCAGATACGGCCCTCAGTTCATAACCTAAGAAAATAAAATAACTGCTGCAGGTGTAAGGGAGCACTGAAGGCAGTGAAAAAATTTGTTTTCCATCTTTCACCCCAAATTTTTCTCAGGAAGGTTGGGTAAAACTATTAGAACTTATTTGCCCTCTACAACAACAGTACTTTTTACAGACCATCTCAGATTTCATATGAAAGTAACTCATATGCCTGGGGAATTTCTAAAGGAGTATTTAAGAGTAGACAGAAATAATTTCCTTGTCATCCTGACATTAGACTGAGATGACTTCCCGTCCATCATCGGTGTTGGGCAGGGCAGCACACACAGCCCATGGTGCAGGCACACTGCTAATAGACTTACCTTCAGATGCAGCCAGTCAGGGCCATAAAATTTTCTTCTTCACTCCACTGCAGGTAATGATTGGAACATTTGGAGTGTGGTGCCAGGAGATGTTTCTTTAAAGAACTCCTGTGACTCAGCCTTCCAGTAAAGGGGGTTTATAGCAAAGAGAGAGAGGGCGCCTTTTTACACAGGCACATGGTGATAAGACAAGGGAGAATGGTTTTAAAGTAAAAAAAGGGGAATTTTAAGTTAGATGTGGGGAATAAATTCTTTGCTGTGATGATAGTGAGGCACTGGAATAGATTGCCTGGAGACATTGCGGATGCCAAGTGTTCAAGGCCAGGTTGGATGGGACTTTGAGCAACCTGATTGAGTGTAAGGTGCCCCTCCTTATGGCAGCAGGGTTGGAATAAGATGACCTTTAAGGTCTCTTCCAACCCAAACCATTCTGTGACTCTATTCTTTCACTCAAGCACAGGTTAGAGCAGGGGCAGGGATGTTTTCCTTGTCAGGGGACATACAGGTAATTCATGGACCACAGTCACACATAAATTCTTCCTGTCCAATAATCTAGTCCCAGACAAGCAGCTCCTTGCC
This sequence comes from Pycnonotus jocosus, assembly GCA_013400435.1. Lineage (NCBI taxonomy): Eukaryota > Metazoa > Chordata > Aves > Passeriformes > Pycnonotidae > Pycnonotus > Pycnonotus jocosus. Next base: position 181,633 of record VWYP01023767.1, on the reverse strand, counting down.
CTTCACCTTGGGCAAGTGGGCTGTACAGATTTCCAGCCCCCACACAATCTCTGCAACACTTCTACATCCCAAAGGCTGAATTCCCTACTTGAAGCTACAGACTCAGTGCAGTTGGCAGCATAGTGCCTATTTGCTGCTGCTGACAGATGTTTTTCCCAGCTGGGGATGGAGCTGAACTAGACTGCCCACAGCATGTCTCCTTCTCTTTTTTATAGGAGCTAATTGATGTGGTGTGGTTATTAAGAATATGGTTTTCAGCCTTATTTTGTGAAATGTTTATTCCATGTATCATTCATCAGTGAGTGGATGTATGTGTTTTTAAAGAGCAACTTTATAGAGATAACCTTCACAACACTGCTGGAACTGTAGATTGGGGAAGGGCAGAGCTTGCTTCCTCCCACAATAATTACTTCAATTCTGTTTTAATTAGGGAAGAAGGTTTTTTTAAGACCTGAAATTGCACCTTAATTATGTTTTAAAGTTTAGCTTCAATCACAAGAGCTGTGACCTTGTTTCCCAACCCTGCTCACAGTCTCAGAGTCCACGTCCATGTGCTGGTTTAGCGAAGCCTCTTTCCCTGGCAGGATTATTGTGGTGCCTTTGCTGGCACACTCTCCATGTTTTTCCACCACTCTGATGCTCAGCTGATGGCTCTGATCAGCCCAGCTCCCCCCTGGCCTCCCCAGGCTCCCCCCAGCATTCCAGGCCCTGCTGCCAGGCTCACACACAATCACAGAATATGCTGAGCTGGAAGAGACCCACAAGGCTCCTCAGGGTGGACAACTCTTCCAGGAGTCGTGGGAATTTGAAGGTGAAATGCTAGAGGTGAACAGCTTAGGCTATTTCCTAGTTCCTTAAATGAGCCGTGTTAAAGGTTTTCTTAGGATGACTTTTAAAACCCACCAAGAGCTGGGATCTGGCAAACCAGGCGCTGAGTATGGCCTGCTCCTCCTGCCTCAGGTCCTGTATTGCAGGTCTGGGCAGATGCCACATGAGCAGTGAAATGCTGGTGAAGACCTTATCCCTTTCCTGCTTGCACAAAGCAGGCTGGGATCAGGTGGGGGCAGCCAGCCATGGGGCAAGAGATGAGCATGCTGTGCAAGGGTGGGTTAGAAAAGAGAGATGCAGTTCAGAGTAGAAAGCAGAGAAGTGAGGAGCTGCCTTCTCAAAGGAGCCCTGCTGCAAGTTTCCTGAATCACTCAGAGGACCTGAGTTGAGCTGCTGCCTGGAAAGCCATGGCAGGGACAAACACAGAAAGGAAGAGGCACAGAAGGTGAGGGTGTCCCAGCTGCTTCCCAGCCCATCTTTTCCTTCTCTGGCTGCGGTGTGGTTTCTGCTTCATGTGTGACATATTATCTCTCTACTACAGGCACGAGAGCCCTGAATGCACCCTCGAGACATTCCCTTGCAGCTCCCAGATAGGCAAAGACCCAAGTCAAAGAAAGACTCAACACAGAGCAAATGGGAAACAGTTACAGTGCCCTTTGTTCTCAGGTACTGAAAACACCTTGGTGCTCAAGGGCATTGGCAGGAAAATTTGCATGCTTCGGGCATGTTACAAGGTTGTCAGCCCTTCCATCGAGGCTTTAGGCAAAGAACAGGTCCTGCAGAGCAGCCAGAAGTGAAGCAGGAAAGTTTCATATTTGCCATTGTGACGGAGAGAGTCTCTCAGGGGGGGCTTCTGTGCCCCTCCTGTCACCAGGTACTGGGGTCTTTCTGCCAGGAGTCCTTGAGGGTCTGCATGATCACACCCAAGGGTTACAGGGAATCACTCAGTCCAGGCCTGCCCCTGGACAACAGCACCCACCACACAGGTGCAACCTGAGGTGGGCTTGTGAGCACTCTGCCGTGTCCCCAACCCTCCCTTTCTGTCCAGAAATGGCCTTTGGCCCCCTGGGAGTGACACTTACCCCAAAGCCATTGCCAAAAGCCTTAGTCCAGATCAGCAGTCTGTGGCAGCAGCAGAGCTGTGCCTGCTCAGGCTGAAGCCCTGGCACAAAGCATGGCACATCTCCCCTCTGCTCTTCCCTCTCAATACCTGTCTGCCTGGGAGAAGTAGCTTGTTGGATTTGTTCAGGTTTTGATGCAAGAGTGCAAAACTATGATGCTGTTGCTCTGGAATCCTGCCCGACCTCTCCTACCAGCTGCCTCCAGCAAGGTTCAGGATGTTTTTGGCACCTCCAGTTTTCTATGCTTTAGGTGGGAAATCCTGACACGACAGGCTGGCACCTTCCAAAGCAAGCTGTGCCTCTGGATCTCGAGTGTCTTGGTCCGTGTGTCAAGAGGGTAGGCATTCCCTCTGCAGTGCTTCAGGCAGGTCTGCTGCTGCAGGAAGCAGGCAGAACCCTCGGCACCATAGCCGGCTGGGCAGTATTTTCAGCCAGTTGTAAAGAGTTTTAGCTGTCAGATGCTTGAGTTAAGGAATGGCACTGGGGGCGGGGAGGGAAGCCAAGAACATTGTGAAGTTTAAAAAAAAAAAACCCACAGCAATACAAGTTTTGCCTTTTAAAGACTTTGGTGGAACCCTCCATCCGCAACGTATCAGAGCTTTAGCAAACTTCCTCCCAGAGCGAGTTTTTATTTCTCGCTCCCGATCTCGGATGCCGCCTGCCCGGGCGCAGATACCGCAGCTCTGCATTTCTTCCTCCTGAAAACTTCTTTTTTTTTAGTTTTTTTTTCCCCTTCCAAGCAGCGGCGGAGCCCGGTCTGGCCGCAGCCCCCCCTTGCCCGGCCGGGCC